>ML844989.1:29161-39984 GCA_009831015.1 Picea engelmannii | reverse complement strand
GAGGGAAAAACTCAAGGGAAGTCGGCCAGGAGATTGTCTGGTCGACAACCTGAGGATAAAAAACCCCCGATGAAAGGAACTCCTCCAATGGATCACCCAAGGTACCTGACCTAACTATGATCCATGCAGACTTATTACAATATGAACCCACGCAGGGGTGCGGTAATCCCGCTTACAAAATTTTGTGCTGGAGCATCAAATGCCCAAGTAGAACCAAACTGTATCTGACATACTTGCATCTGATGATGCATATCTTCATGGCACATGAGTTGACCACCGTTGCTAACTGGGCGGTCAACATCTGGCTCCACATGGGGACGTGTGGTCGATCAACTCGAATGAGTCGGAGAGCATACGAGAATCCAACACCTACAAGAGTGATGCTCACACAATGCGAGTATCCAAAAAATTTAACATTAGTACATATTTACACACAAATAATGAAATCAATAATATAAACAACATTTACATAATGAAATTTCTAAAGTACAACAATAAATTACAACATGAATTATGATACAAGAAAAAATTTGTAAGTACATATTTACATAATCTACAACATAAATAAATCTATGATACATGAAATAATTCTAAGTATACAACGTTATAAATGAAATAATACAAAAATGAATATACAAGGAGTAGGGTTAGAGATACGTTACAGAGGGTGTCCCTTTGGACACCAAGTTGTTCATTTGAAAAAAAGTTTGAGCTGTTGCCCATTCCGTGGAATATTGATGGGCTCACCATCCAAGTGACTGAGGTGAAAAGAATTAGGCCCTGCTATTTCCCTGATCAAGTAAGGACCCAACCATAAACTGTCGAATTTTGCATGTTTCCCTGGTTTCTCTCTGCCTTTATCCCAAAGCAGAACTGTATCCCCAACCATGAAGTCCCTCTGCCTGGCTGACATGTCGAAAGCTTTCTTAACTTTATTTTGATTTCTGCAAGTCTGATCATATGCCTTTCTTCTAATCTCATCTAACTCGATGACCTGATTTACCCTGTTCTGAAATGCATCCTGACGTGTGGAAGAATCCTCAACTGACCCATAAGTAGGAAGGCTAAGATGTACTGGCAACCTAGCTTCCAATCCATAAACTAACTCAAAAGGACTCTTCCCAAAAAGGCTCCTGCCAAACCTCCAATCCCAAAAAGTAATGCATCAGTCCAATGTCAGTCATCTCGAACTCTGAAGCAAGGATCTCCTTGCAACTGCTGATGAGTCTCTCGGTCCCTGTAATGAAAAGATCATCCACATATAGCAGAAGAATGAGAGGATCCTCTCCAACCACAATGAAGTATAGGTTGGGATCCACCTCACTCTTCTCAAAACCCAACTGCTGGAAATAAACATCTATCCTCGAATACCAAGCTCTGGGAGCTTGTTTCAGCCCATACAATGCCTTCTTCAGTCTGCACACATGAGACTCTCTCCCATGCACCTGAAAGCCCAAAGGCTGCTTAATATACACCTCCTCAATAAGACCATTCATAAATGCGGTCTTCACATCCATATGGTGAATCTTCCACCCCATCTCTGCTGCAATGGAGATCACTGCCCTGATCGAAGTGTATCTAGCAACCGGCGCAAAGGTCTCATCATAGTCAACTCCCTCAACCTGTGAAAACCCCCGAGCCACAAAGCGAGCTTTGTACTTCTCAATGCTGCCATCTGCAACATGCTTTAGTTTATAGAGCCACCTGGAAGTCACCGTTGACTTCTCCTTAGGTCTGGGAACAACTTCCTAGACATCGTTCTTCATGATGGAATTGTACTCTTACATCATGGCATCTCTCCATATATGTCTACCAGTGGCCTCCTCAAAAGTGGAAGGCTCAGACTCCCGAATACTGCTCACCATCACGATGTAGTTGCAAAACCTCTCGGGAGGTTTACTCTCCCTCACTGCCTGTCTGGGATTCCCCACTAAACCCTGTGCCTCCCTCAAAGTGTCTTGAAGCCACTTGGGCTTCCTCCTCTCTGAAGTAGTGTCCTGTGGAGGGGACTCTCTCTGCTCAACCTCATCTCCTGAAGACAATGATCCTGAAGTAGACTCTAAATTACCTGATCCTGAAACCTGTGAACCAGTAGCCTGTGAACCTGAAACCTGTGGCCCTGTCACCTTTGAACCTGTCGTCCTCAAAATTGGTGGCCTCGAACTCTATGTCACTGTAGTCTGTTGCGGACTCACCTGAATCTGTGGTGAAGACTGCTAACCCTTCTCTATCCCTCTAGACTTCCTAAAGGCTCTGTCCTCCTCAAATCTGACATCCCTCCTCAAGACAGTCTTCCTCAAGGAAGGAAGGTAAATATGGAAAGCGTTTGAAGTCTCACTGTACCCAACAAAGATCCCTCTCTTTCCGTGGGCTCCAGCTTTGTCCTCTTCTAAGAAGGGACATATGAATATGTGATGCACCCAAAAATGTGAAGGTGCCTCACCTCAGGCTTCTTCTTGCTAGTGGTGGCAAGAGCCACATTCTCCTCCTCATGACTTGTAGATGAACTGCCATGTACATAACCTCTCCGGGTCTCCTCCTGACAAAGTCGTCCCAAAGACGTTCCCAACTGGGAAGCTTCTCCCTAGCAACAATGCCCTCCACAAAAACAGCCCATTGTTTGGAAACTCCATTCAATGCTGTTCTCACAAGCTCACTGTCAACTATGGCTTCCCGCACAGCTCCAAGCTCATCCCTCACTTGTGTCAATCTAGTAAGGTATGTGACCACATTTTCAGCCTTGGTCATTTTTATGCTCTTTAGTTTTTCCCTCAAAACCATTTTCCGGTTCTCATTTGTACTCTGGAACAATTTAGTCAAAGACTCCCACATCTCATAGGCATGTGTCTTCCCCGTCAAGTGAGGAATCAAATGATCCTTGATGGGATTAAGAATAAACCTCTTAGCCTTGGTACTCTTCTTAGTGTAAGCTGCAAAAAGAGTAGCATCAATAGGTACCACAACAGGATGAGTAGTGGTATTTTCCACAATGTCCCACAACTCGTTTTCTTGCAAAAGCAAGATCATCCTCTCTTTCCAAGCACCAAAATTTGCTGCCCCATCAAGTCTGTCCTCAACTCTCAAACCTGTAGCCATTGACCCTTTTCTGCTGAAAATAATAAATTCAAAAGTCTGCCCTGTGAAGTGACTGCTATCCCAACTTTCTGACTGCTGAAATCTCTGCTTCTTTTCAACTCAGCTTTGATACCATGTAAAATTTTCAGACCACAACCCAGTTTCAGTCTCGCTAATTTTTCAGCGAATGTTTAATGCCCAAACCCAGTTTTATATCAACAATTACATACACAACAGGAAATTAATTTCAGAACTGAAACATGAGGATTCTGAACATCGTTTATATCTCAGAAATAAAATATCAGCAACACATAAAACTCGGAAAATATTGACAGAGATATTTTCGATCTAACTTTGACCCTGGAAAAACCCACAAGAGGAAAACCAGTGAGAGAGGGAGATTTTTATTATTTAGGAGCTTCAGAGAATTCTGTTACAACATATTCATCTTCAGAAGTTTAAATGAAAAACTTATCTCGACAACCGTGCCAAATCTTCACACATGAAAATGAGCCAAAGTCCTCAAAATTCTTTCCAGATTTTTTTGCAATAAATTACAAGTCTGCTCCTTGATTTCTGTGCCTCCAAAATGCTGTACGGTCACCTCGAAATCCATGCCAATAGTCTCAGCCCAAAATAGTGCAATAAATGTTGTACGACCGCCTTCGAAAACGGTGTCGAAACTTCCAGAAAATAGCACAGCACCTTCACCTCGAAATCTGTGCCTGAATAACAGTCATACAGATCGTACATAATCCGTACAGTACGGACTGTACTTCTGCCAAGGTTTCCGTGCCCTTTTTCTTCTTGTACGGAATTCAAAAATCTGTACAGTACGACCTTTTCTGCTGGACTATACCTTCCCTCGATTTCTGTGCTTGCTCTTCTTGCTGTACGACCTGCTCAATCCGTACAGTACGACCTGCCTTCAATGCTGTCCTTGCTGCCTCGATTTCTGTGCTAGTTTACATCCTTGGAATACATGCCCTAGCTCTGCAGAAATGGCTTCCTCTCCAAACTCGAAAATGCTCTCTCTCTTGCTCTCTCAACAAATGAATCAATAACCCAACGATTGGTGTGCCCTCCAACCCTAATCGACCTCATGAGGTAGGTGAGGAGTTTTTCAATCCAATGGTTGAGATTAGATTAGATGAGTGGCTGAGATTTAATGTCTCTTCATTCACTCTCACTAAAGTCATAAAGTCGCCTTTTAATTTGCATCTCACAAATTAAATGACTAGGGCCCACATTAGACACTTTCTCACCCCTTAGGCGCCTAGGGATGAGAAACACTTGCCTAGGTACTTATTTAATTAAAAATTTAACATGTATACTGGATCCTTCACTCCTGGAACCTCAAGCTGAAATCCCCTTGGCCATTGGACCTACTGTCCAGAAACTGTACCTGTAAAAATTTCTCTGTAGAAGTAGTACCTGTCCACCCACCTCCATGTCCGATCATGATGATCAAGAGTGAAAAACTTGCCTCGCTCTATCAGACAAAAGCCTGCGGGCCCTCTCCAAATCAACCCCGAGTGGAGTATGTGGTTCTCTGGTGCAACCTGGGTCATCATGTAGCGAAACATCCTGCTAACCAAGTGAACTCCCAGATCCCATGGCAAACCTTGAAGTTTATCACTTCCAAACTCTGTTGGCTTCTCTTGTGTCAGACTGATCACTGCCGGAAGTCTCCCATGCTCATCCTCATGAGTATCTGTATCTGTGTCGGCCTCTGAGCTATCTTCTATCATCTGGCCTATGATGCTCATCATCACACACAAGGCCTCCATTGTCTGCCCATCACGACCCACCTTTGTCCTGCTGTATGCCGTAAATGTACTCATGTCAAGTGGTTTCGGCCTAACCACTCTCCATGTCTCATCTCCCATGCAACTGCCGATACTGCGAAGGTGACCTCTCATAACTATGTGTTGCTACAAAGGGCGGGCATCTACATGCTCCCTGAAGTGTGTCTCCCCTCTGCACATCAATACACCCCTTTGGATCTCACTGTAAACCTCTGCCTGTCTTTGTGAGTCATCAATCACCACTGTATGCTCCTGCATACTCAGGTAGTCCTCGGTATACCCTTGCAACATCATGGATCCTGGGTGTACTACTAGATCAACCTCTACATGATGGTCAATCCCTCTTGGGACACAAATGGAAGTATCATCAAAACTGCCCCTGGCTCTGGAGCCTCCATGTGTAGGTGAGTGCCCGACTGTCTCAAAGATCCTCTCATGCGCCCCCGGATCGTAACTCTCCATACTCATCAGTGATCCTGTGCACACCTCAGGCTCCTCCATCAACTGGTGTACCTCTACCAGACCACCAACATCCTCTAATGATGTGACTGAATGATGTATCTGGGCGTCCACCAAGATAGGTGAAGTGGATCTCTGACGAATCTCTTCGAGGAGCTCCTCTGATTTGGACCCTGATTCCTGAAGGGCTGTCTGTGTGCCTCTCAAGAATCCTAGAGTGCTCTCCAACTCCTGAGTAATTCCGCCCATCTCCAGCTCCTGCTCCCTCAGAGCCTCATGATACGTCTCACGAATTCTCAATAGGTAGTCCCTGTCAGTCAACAACTGCTGGTGATCAGTCCTCATCATAGATACTCTCTCCCTGAGAGTATGAAAATCACCCATGGCAAATCCCTCATCTGAACTACCATGTGCTAATGACGCTCTCCAATAGTAATCTGCCATCGCTGCGTGCAAGTCATCAATACGTATAGTGGTTGCCATGATCATAGCCTCACTAACTCTCACAGTCATGTTGAGGTGCCACCTCATACCCCTCACTGCTAGTGTCAACTCTGGAATCCCCAAAAACACCCTCTGCATAAGATAACGCGCTGAACTGTCCAATGTCTACTGTGCTGCTGGGTACTCCTGTACGCCACTGCACCCCCTCACTAGATGCTATCCCCCCCTAGATCACACTGTATCCTGTATGGGCAGCTGTATACTCCTGTGCACTCAACCTACTACTATCATCTGCGCCTGGTTCCCATATAGATGTATCCAGACACGTGCTATGGTCATCCTGATTGCTAAAGAGTGCATCCTCATCAATGCAGGCTGATCCTGGAAGTGAGTGTCCTGTAATCCCTGATTTCTAGGGATAACTAGGAGATCATGTCTCGAGGCCCACAGGTCCTAGACATGGAGTACCGACAGTAGGATTGACCTGAGCATGGCCCCGGAGGGCCCATCCTTCTTCTCTTTCATCAGATTTGTCTTGTCAGCAGCAGCAACATCCATCACCATCGGTCTGGTCTTGTATCGGAGAAGGCTCTTGCTCCATGAGGTAATTGGTCCAGGTATCATGGTATGTGTCACTTTTGATCATTATGACCTTTAGATATATGCATCTTACTCCTTTTATTTCTAACAACAGCTTGGATCTTACATTGACCCACTTGACCATTGTTGAGGGGATTGGCAGTGTGTCCTAGCAAGCCTGTACCCATAGGTTTTGGTTTGCCACTGGGGGGATTTCTGAAGAGCCATCGTCTGCTCCCATCATATCATCACTTTTTCATCTTATCTCCCGCTCATCTGTCCCATTCCCCTAGTCCGGGCATTAGGATGATCTGTTTGTGGGGTTGCACCTTATCTCATGGGAAGAAGGGGCTAAAGGCCCAGAAGGTAAAAGTAGTTGGTAAAGATAAAAGCCATAAAAATGAAACTTAGAGATGCCTCGCCCAGGGATCCCCGAGAAGACAATAAAAAGCCTCTCAACAAGAAACAGGAGGGACCCTAAGAAAAATAACAAAACAAAACCTAACCAAGAGGATAGGGGGTCTCATCACGAGCCAACCTATTATTTTCATGGTTACCTAAAAACGTGACATTGCCACTATCTGGTCAACACGCCAGGGCAGTGACCTTTGGTTGCATGGCCAAGGGAAAGGGGGTCTCATCACGAACCAACCTTATCATCTCTGTGAAAGTGCTTGTGGGTAACACTGTCAGCTCTGGTCACCATGCCAAGGCAGTGTCCTCTAGTCAGTCCTTGAAATAAAAAAGAAAAAAAACAAATAAAGAAAAGAAAGAATAAAGGCAAGAAAGGGCTTGGAAAAAATTGCATCCATGACGGGTACAACTCGCCTTCTACAAAGACACCCACAAGTAATATCATGCATCCCTGTCTTTCACTCTACCCGTATGTCTGGACATCCCTTATCCATATCACCTCGTTCTACATGGCTTGGATGATACCCCTTGGAGACTTTCCTTTCCTTATGGATACTAGCCCAATAGGGTGTCTTGCCTTTTTCTTCAGCCTTGTATTGTAGGTCTTTGTAATATCTTTGAGCTATTGGATGATATATCGGGGTTTTTATGCATATGTCTGATAATACTAATGATAAGACGTGATTAACATTGCTATGATCCCGGTGACTAATGAGCCCATGGAGGGCGAAGTTTTTGATGTGCAAGACCATGCCCGACGGACAGGTACCACGTGGACCGGTACACATGGGGAGATGATTAGTTTGGACCTCCATGGGGTTGAAGAGCCCAACAGATGGTTGTTGAGACCCCATCAGGGGCAGAGACAAGACAATGCTTGATTGAGCTTTTGCACCTGAGAAGAAGGACGTTCCATTAGGGACACTTTGGCTGAGCCCAGCCTAGGGGGGTTGACCCACTTCCAGTGGAACGTTTCCCTTTGATGGCCCAGGATGTCACCTAGGAGCCATTTATGTCACCCTGAGCGTGTGACAGTTTGACAGGGCAGCTGGCACGTGTGGCATGGTTGGGAGGCCTAATGAGGGCCAACGTTTTGTCATTTTGTGCTGCATTTGCCCTAAAAAGGGGCTAACGTCTCCCTCAGTAGGGCTTCACGTCTTGATTATGCTCAATTAGGGTTTTGATTTGACAATTTAATGTAAAAACAATATAATTTTGGTTTGTAGCCTTGTCGGCTATTTTTAATGACCTAAATTTAATTAAAGGTCATGATACAGTATATATTGAGGAGTTTTTCCCTCATTTTGACATAACACACAACTCACTCTCTTGTGAGGTCTGATTTTTGCGCCCTTGTTGGGGTATTTCATCTTTTAAGTGAGGCGTACTTGTTGAAGGAAGGATTTTCTTGGCATTTTTGGCATTTCTCTTGAAGGAAGGTTTACAACTAGGGTTTGCAATGCTATTTCTGTTGAAATAATGTAACTGCGAAGAGCATTATTATTATTATTGTTATTTTATTATTAGGATTAATCCCCATTGTGGATTAATCATGTCGGTAATTGTATAAGGACCAAATCCCCTTTTGCGGATTGGTCATCGGACAATTATAAAGGGCAGAATAAGAAGTCGGTCCCAACAATTATTATTGAAGACCCAGAATTAATTAAAGGTGGGTTTACCCACCCAAAGTGAGAGGTCGGGCCTGCCAGTGAAACCTTTTCACACGTGCCAGTCTTGTATAAATAAGAGGCTAGCGCCTCACTTCTAACACACAAGTCACTTGTTCATTATCTTAGGAGGCAAGCTGCAATTACCAGTTAGAGAGAGGGGAAGAAGAGTGGCGCATCTCTTGGGGAGGATTATCTGTATTGGTTTGAGTTATCTCTTGAACATTGTATAAGCTATTTATGATAAGGAAGTTTTTGCTGGGTTTTCTTCCCCTAGAGGGTTTCCTAGGATAAATGTTGTGTCTCTTGTGAATGTGTATTTCTCAGTGATCTTGTTCTTATTATGCTCTTATCTATTGAAATGCAAAGAACTATAATAATGGCATAAACATTAACATGGTTTTAGAGACAACCTGAAGAAAGCACAATTTGCAAGAGGAAAAACGTCACTGTTGCAGCACCTAGAAATTAGGGTTTTGCAAAAGTATCTCTTTTCAGCTCCCTAAACACCTAGAAAGTTGCGCCCTCCCCCCATGATCAATTTGGCACCTAGAGCGCACCTTTTCAGTGGCTGGATCTCCCAGAAAGTGAAACCCTAGTTTCACAAAAGTACCAGAAGTACCAGAAAACCAGTACCAGAAGTACCAGAAGCACCAGTCCAGAAATCCGCAGATCAGATTTGACGGGGTAAAAATTGGATTTTCTCAGATCCAAGTGTACCAGACTACTCGCCTCAACCAAGCACACCTCCTGGTAAGTTCAAAATTTGATTTTAAGCATTTTCAATTTTTGGTCATTTTCGTAGCCTCAAAGTACAAGATGTTTGGAAGCACAAAGCTTGTTGAGAAATTAGAAGGCATAGACAACTTCCGTGCCTGGAAGTATAGGATCGGTTTGATCCTTGCAGAGAATGACCTAGCAAAATTTATGAAAGAAGAAGTGGAGGAACCTGAAGATGCTGTAGAGAAAGCAAAGCATCAGAAGGACTCAATCAAGGCTCAAAGAATCATCGCAGATTCAATCAAAGACCACCTGATCCCGTATGTATCGTCCAAGAAAACTCCGAAGGAGATGCTTGATGCTCTGAACAAAGTATATGAAGGAAAAAACATGAATCGAAAGATGAAACCAAGAACTCAATTGAAGAATACCAAGATGCAGAAAGGAAATAAAAGAGCAGTTGAAAGCGAT
The DNA here is from genome assembly GCA_009831015.1 of Picea engelmannii. Classification (NCBI taxonomy): domain Eukaryota; kingdom Viridiplantae; phylum Streptophyta; class Pinopsida; order Pinales; family Pinaceae; genus Picea; species Picea engelmannii. Next base: position 30,344 of record ML844989.1, on the reverse strand, counting down.
TGGAGACACCATCGACGAAGACGAATTTGTAATAACTGGCCTAAATGGTCTCGCAAGACCTTGGGATGCTTTCATCCAGTCAGTATGTGGCAGAAAGGAGAAACTACAGTTTGAGAGCCTATGGGAAGTGTTGACCGCCCATTTGACAACGGTGGTCAACTCATGTGGCATGAAGTATTCATCTATGTAGAAGACAATTATGGTTCTATTTGGGTATCTGATACCCCAACACTTAAATTTTTGTAAACGAAATTTCCGCACCCCTGCGTGGGTTAATAATGTAATAAGTCTGCATTGATCATAGTTAGGTCAGGTACCTTGGGTGATCCATTGGGGGAGTTCCTTTCATCGGGGGTTTTTTATCCTCAGGTTGTCGACCAGACAAGCTCCTGGCCAACTTCCCTTGAGTTTTTCCCTCCATTGACTTCCTCCAAAGTGGTGGAAGGCGCTCTGGTGGTCTCATTCATTTGGTAACCTTTTAGGAATATTGTAAATGACCATGCCAGGCAGTGTCTGAAGTTTCGCGGAATTCCGTCGAGTCTAGAATAGTTTTTTTTAATTAATTAAATTTTAAAAATTTAATTAATTTGTTTTTTTTTTGAGCTAAATGTTGTAAAAACTTCGTCTTTGGGACAAAGATAGGAGTATTTGTGCTCAAAATGAATGGAATAGCACTCCCTACACCCATGGACCAAGCTTCAGCTCAGTCGGGCAAGTTTTGCTATGTCTTAGCCCACTTAGAGTCAGTTAGAGTCAAAACAACAATTTTAATTGCTAAAAATGACATTAGTCAAATGTCAAAAATTATTGTAATTGTGAGTTAGTGAGTGAGTGTAAGGTGGAAAGTGGCAAGTTAGACCCTCCTAATCTACCCAAACCCATCCTAACCTTTTCCCAACTTAATTCAACCTCTTAATTCACTTTTCCCACTTTCTAATTTTTGCCCTAAGGGGAAAAACGACCCATGAGTAACTAAATCCCTTGAATCTCTCCCTAGAAAGCTGAAAAGACACTCCACACATGTGGTGCGCCCCCCTAGACATACCAAAACCCTAACCCACCCAAAAACCTAACTCTAAACCTATTCTAACCCCTTACCCACCTTTTACACTCAAAAAATATGGCCCCCTAGGGCAAGTGACGTTTTTCCTTGGTGGAGGTTGTTGTGACTTATTTGGGGCCC
>ML844987.1:18713-28958 GCA_009831015.1 Picea engelmannii | reverse complement strand
CTTCCCTAGGAGTAAGCCTAGACGGAAGAAGTTCCTGTCAAGGTGACAGTGTGGGCAGGAACTTAGACTTTGTGTCTCCGAGGGCACACTAAGTGAGCCGGACTTAGCTCACGTTTGCAAGTGTGCATTAGGGCGACAACAGGACCCTCACTTCTCTGCAGGACTCTCTCGCCTCTAGCCCGACTGAGGCTGCCCCAATGGAGGTGCCGGACGCGGCGACAGGTGCAGCAACAGGTGTAGCGATGGATGCAGCAATAGATGCAGGGCGAGAGTCCAGAGCTGATGGCACTGTGGGCGACGTGGAAGGTGAACAGAACTGGGCAGATCAGCCCACGTACATAGAAGAGGAGCCCTGGCCAGGGGACCTCCAGGCCAAGTGGCCCGACTTCTCTCCAAGTGTCTAGCTAGTCAGTCTTGTCTCAGGTGGTCAGTAGTTTATCTGTCAACTTTTCTTTTAGCCTATGAGGAAGTATTAGATGTAAACTTTTATGTTTAAAACGGTAAACAGTAGTACTGTTAAGTTTGGGGTCTCCTGGGATAGTTGGACTGGTTTCCCCTCTATTGGGGCAGTCCTGCACCCTCAGTATGAACATCTTGTATTTTTCTCTGATACTCTGCTTCTGAAAGGTACTTAATATATTTTTCTTACTTACAAAAAAAAATAGTAATATTAATAATTAATTATTATAATAACAAATAAATAAATATGTCTAAGTGAGGTCGACCCTACTGTGCCAATAGACACTTTAGTTGACAGGACAAGTCTAATATAAGTAAGATGAAATCTTTCATTTTAGACACACACACTTGTGAGTTTTGGAAATTTCAGCAAGTACACTTCTTGGTCAAAGTTGCACACCTCTCTTGGGCGCTAGAGTTCTAGGGTTTTGTGCACCCTCTTGTGTGCTAGGATATTCTTGGTGGTGAAAAGGTCTTTCTCTTGTTGAGTATAGCAAAGGATTTGGCTGGGTTTTTCTCCCTTGTTTGAAAAGGGTTTCCCAAGATATATCTTGTGTTCTTGTGCATGGTGCTTCTTTATGTGATCTTGGTTGCTGCAACATTTTATGGTTTTGGTTAATTGTTAAAATGGAATGAACTTCATGCTTAACCTAATGCTATGAAAATTCAACACTTTTAAGGCTTCATACATATCATATGTTGTCTTCAGATTAGCAATACGAAGCAAGAGGTGATCTCTTACTGAGTAGATGATTATTTTTCTTGCTTTGACATCTTCTTCCTTCTTATCTTCTTCTCTATATTTGTAGTTGTGGCTGGTAGAGTTTTAGTTGTCACATCCAAGAGATCATCTTCTTCAAGAGTGACTAGAAGCTTTGATTTCCAGGGGCTGAAGTCACTTGCTCCATCAAGCCTATCTTCTACTAATGTTTTGTTCTTCATTTGATTGGTTTCTTCAATTTCTTACTGACTGGATTTTGAAAACCTAATGATTAGGTTAAATTAGAAACCTTGGATTATATTGGACTTATGACTACCAACAATCAATTTGATAATGTCACAGAGATGCTTGTTGATTCAGGAGAACGTTTCTTTAGAAATCCAGAATTAATATTCTGCAGGAAATTTCGGCACCCTAGAAACCCGAGGGCCAAAAATCAAAATTTCTCGAAATTTCATTTTGAGAGCTTCTGGGGATGCGCTGGAAAAGGTCGTACTCTTCTAAGCCAAAAGTAGCCCCAGCGTCCAAGTATTAAGGGCTGAATCACCACTGAAAGGGAGGTCGTACGGATTTTTTCTAGAAACCCTAGAAGGGTCGTACGGTTCTGCAAAAAGTGGACTAAGACTTGGTGGATGCTTGTGCAATAGGTTCTTTCAAGACCTATGCTCTGATACCATGTTGATTTTTCAATATGTTAGGTTAAGCATGAAGTTCATTCCATTTTAGCATTTAACCATAACCATAAATGTTGCTGCAACCAAGATCACAAGAAGAAACACCATGCACAAGAACACAAGATGTATCCTGGGAAACCCTTCTCAACAAGGGAAGAAAACCCAGCCAAATCCTTTGCTATATTCTTCAAGAGAAAGACCTTTACCACCAAGACAAACCCTAGCACACAAGAGCGTGCTTCAAACCCTAGAACTCTAGCGCCCAAGAGAGGTGCACACTTTTCCCAAAGAAGTGTACTTGCTGAAATTTACAAACTCATAAGAAGGATGTGATTCCACAATGGGGAATCTTCCTTTACTTATATTAGACTTGTCCTATCTACAGAAGTGTCTATTGGCTCAACAGGGCCAACCTCACCAAGTCACATTATTATTATTATTAACCAGATTAATTATCTTTTACATTTATTATTAATCACATTAAGGTGGGGCCGACCTGTATCCTTTACATAACAATTAGGGTTACAGGAATGTCTGACTCTTGAACAATATATAGCAAAGGATTTGATACACCCACTAGTGCTCATCCACTAGGGGCACATCCATAGGGATGTCATATCTCTGGTTCATTGCATTACACAAAAGAACCAGATCTTCACACGTTCACCTGTGCTCGTCCACAGGCACGTCCACTCTACAGATCTTCTTTCCCACTGTCTCATATAGGAGAACCATCTGGAGATTTCTCGTCAACTCTGCTACTCAGAGGAGGCTAATATATCATCTTCATTTATGTTCACATGACGATGCACACAGCACTTTGGGATTTCACACGTTCACCTTGTGCTCAGCCACAGGCACATCTAACTCAACAGATCGCCTTTCCCACTGGATAATCATCTAGAGTTCTTCTCAACTCTCTGAATGGAGGAGGTCATCTCTACGTTCCTAGCTCTGTCTCAGGCAGGAACTACGTACCCTTCTTAGGGGTTTTCTCTCAGGTTTGTAAGCTGAGAGAAAGACTCACATAGCTGCAATGATCCACATCTCACAGGTTTGTAAGCTGGAGAATGTCTCACATAGCTGTAATCATCAAAACCCTCTTACCGAAGAAAATGTCACTCACCACTCCCAACTTGTCCTCGAAGTGGACATCCTTGCCTCTTGGCAAGGACTCAATGAGTAAGTCTGCAACCTGCTCATCAAAAGTGGCCTCTGAATCTGATTTGCTCGTCGCCATAGCCAAGTGGGACCCATACCTCTCTGGTGCCATGCTCTCTCTCATTGAATGCATTAAAACATTTCTCATACACACATACGATTAATTTCCTTGTCTAAAACTCATCCTAACATTTCCTTTCTCCTGGACCTAACCTATCTCACCAAGTGACCAAGATAGGGGGCCATAGACTTGCCTCTAGCTTGCTATAGGATCTCTTTAGGTCACAAGAGAAGCCTCCATTGTGTTGGATCCTCATCCATCACTAAAACGAGGGAATTTTTTGCCTAGGTGACAATGGAAATTACTTCCAATTGTTACGCAAGTTTAGCATCTTGTGGAGGCTTCGCACAAGTGCTAGATTTTGTGATAACAGTAACAAGACCTAAATATGGAATTTACTTTGAGTAACCACCTAATCCATATCTTATTGATCATATTAAATTGGTGGTAAATTTGGTAGTTACACAAGTGACCTTGGACTCTATTTTTCTTGCCTTCATTACCCTAAGGGTGACTAGGGAAGCCTCCCTTGTGTTGGACTTCTCCTTCACTAAAATGAGGGTAGTAGTTGTCTAGGTGACAGTGGCAACACTTCCAAGTTCCACTAATCTTTGTACCTTGTTAATGCTTTGCACTAAGGTGCAAGATTGTGTGATAACAATATTCACTAATTTTGAGTATTATACTTGCAGATTTTCAACTTTTTATTGCAGATCTGAAGTTAATTATTGCCAATTTACATGAGATTAATGCCAATTTTACATTTCTAAGTGTAAATATGAATTGTAGTCTCTGTTATCAAGCATTTTATAGCCTAAATCTAAACTGTTTTGGAAATTTCAGCAAGTATATCGTGCAAATTTGAAGTATTTTGCAGGGCATAGTTGAATATTTTTACCTCAAATCACAAGGGATGCCCCCTTGAGGCTAGCAAGCACTAACGTGGAGAGAGAGGGAGTGTGAGGTGACATTGGCACTTTCTCCAAGTGTTCATTCAATCCCCTTGGAAAAATCTTAAAGGACAATTTTGAGTGATGACAGGACGATAACTGGAAACTGAAGGGAATGATAGGATGAGAGTTGAACACATGGGTAGAAGTAGCAACAACTATAGATTTTCTCTTCCCAAGGAAAGAAAAATGGAGACACATCAATAGCAAGTTACATATAAACCTCAACAAATTTTAAGATTCTATGGCTCGATTCCGTTTTGATTTTCCTTAGCTTGGTAGAATTGAACATTGACTATAACGAGTAAAAATAGATGAAACCACATGATAAATTGATAGAGACAACAAAGAAGCATGCCTAGCTGGGAAACAGCTGGAAACGTTTCCCAGCCATTTCCAGGGATGTTTTGGAAACATAAACTTTTCCAGACAAGAAACCACCCATAGGGGTGTGCTTCCTGCAACATAAATTCCATGGAAAGTAATAGACTATAGTAAAACATGTGATGAGATATACCGCATCACATGTGACAAGGTCAAACTAATATTAGAAAATATTGATGTTTTTAGAATTCTAATAAACAAATTGAACAGTAATTTTCAATAAGTAACCCGCATGAATCAGTGAATTTGAGAATACTTGGGCTTAAAATCCCATCCCTGTCTTCTGAAATTCAATATTACAGGTTAGGGGCTGTAAAGAACTGTCCTCATGAAATCTCAACCAAAAACTCATCAAGAATTATCTTCTCACACAAAAGCAGATAAACAATATTTCCTACAGAGTCTTGCTTCTAGAGGTAACTGTTACTGTAGAGTTCCTGTACACATCACATGAAAATGGAACATGATAACCACCATAAACATGGAACCATGAATGTAGCAGCAAATTGCATGGTTGAAATGAAAACAGAAATAGTTAAGCAGTAATTTTTTAAAATGCAATGGAAAGATTGAGTCTGTCAAAGGAGTCAGTGCAATACATGTATGATTGTTGCTTCAATCCAGACAGAAAATACATAACTTTCTTGATGGCCTGAAAGCATTTTGGATAGAACTATCCAACTAGGAATTTAGAAGCATATATATGGTTTGAGACCCTTTGGAAAGAACAATGTCTTATACAGAATTACTTGTGGTTGTTATAATTGCTTAAGCGTGTATATGAAAATGTGCTTGCTCGTGCATATGCAAGTGCCTAATGTGTGTGTGTGTGTGTGTGTGAGAGAGAGAGAGAGAGAGATGCAGTCCCTACCTGTCACAGGATGGAAAGTTCTCATATGGAATTCGCATCCTTAGATCGGAGCATTGTAATCTGATGAAACGGCCAACAGCCAGCACAAATGTTATATACAGGCTCCAGATGCTGAACTTGCTAAGTGTGTCACCAATAAATCCCTCTGTAAAGAATATTGACATAGTTAAGCTGTATAGCATTTACATAAGAAGCAATGATAACTTTACTTCCACTAATGTGTCAAATCAACCACATCTCAGAAAACAATTAACAGGAAGGCAACAGCATCAAGGTTGATGAAGAACATACGTGGTGTTTCTTCAGAGACAACTATTGCAATTGGGCCTCTTAAACTGCCACATCCTTCATCACCTGAGATATTATCATGATGAAAGGACCACCATAATTGAGCACCCTGATTCATAATCAGAGCCCCACTTACCCCACTTACCACGTCTTCCTACATCGGATGGCATTGTCCAAACATAAAATAAACATTTGAATGCAAAAATGGGAACCTTCATTACCTAAACACAGAACAGGTCTGGCAGAAAGATGATAGAAACCAGTGCACAAGAAGCAACTTACAGTTTGTTCCAGCTTGTGCACTTCCCCAGAGCCAGTTACACGAAGATATCTTGGATAAAGGTTGAACACTTTGACTGCATTACTTGTACCATTCAAAACGTCTAGTAAGCCTGAAGAGTTAACTGGTTCAGTTGGATTGTATTTTACAACCTCCTTTCCTTTTGGTCTTTCCCTTGTGAACTCCCAGGAAAACATGATATCAAATCCCTCATACACAGATTTCATGAAACTCTTAACTGTTGAAGGTGGAACCAACCAATATGTGTTTGCATCAGCTTGACAGCAAATCAATTGAATATCTTTAGTATTATATGTTTTTAGATAACCATGGGGATCAAGGTTATACCCTGCTACTAAGAGATCCTCCCACGAAAGACAATGACAAAGACTATTTTGGTAGAGTGCCAATCTACCACCTCCTGTTTTGATATCAATCTGGGCACTTACATCTTTAATAGGATTTGCAATATTAGTTGGATTGCCACTACTGTACATCTGCAAGCAGAATTAAAAATAATAAATGTATGCAAAATAACAAGTATGTTACAAAGAATAAATTGTCTCACTTATCCCTATAATATAGTCATCAGTAAGAGAAGCCAACAGAAGGAAATATTCTAAGGACCTTTTTCCATATAAACTTTTATGGATAGAAATATTCTATTTGAATGGTACAATTAAGTGTAATCAATAAAGGCTCAAAACAGATAAGGACTATGACGTGACCTACCATTCACCATTTTCCTAACTCTATACCAACTTACCTTGCCGACTTTAAATGAATTAAGTTAAAGTGTCACTTTATTAAATTATTTAATTAAAGGTCACTTTATTTGATTAATTTAAAGTTTGTATCCCCTTTTTTAATTAATTAATTATAAAAACGTTTTGTCCCCCTTTAAGCATCCATACCTCCTTTTCCCATCTTAAAAAAAACAAATGCATGTTCAATATAATATTCCTTACTTCTATTAAAGTGCATTACTTAATAATAACGTATGCCTGGGCCATGCTTATTTTCCTTCTCTACGTCATCCTCCACTAGCACTTGCACGTCATACTCCATAACCCTTATGTCACCATGCGCTCACGCCATCACTCTCTCAGCTCGCACTCTCCTACGCCATGTCTACGTTCTCTCCCGCTCCCACTCATTTGTCCACACATGTGCTAACTCCATTCATGCGCTAAACCTCACCTTCTCGTCCATGCACCCTTGACTATCCATGCGTTATTCTTACGCATTAAAGAACTCACTCCTTTTGCATACGCCTTGTGAAATTTCTAACACCCAGTACACTTTTGTTAAATTAAATATTAGTTTATAATGGTCAATTAGAAATTAGACTTAGGCATTAATAAAGTCAAAGTAACTTTAGGTTAATTTATTTGCTTTTAGGTCAGATATTTGCTTTTCGGTTATATTTTCACTTTATCCCACATTCATAAAGTGGTTTGACTCTACTTGATTGTAACTTATATAAGAAATCTATTTGCTCTCTTATTTCATTGATTGAATAAAGACAGATAACCTTATTCAAGTTATCTTGGTTTCTGTGTGTGCTCGATTTCCGTTACATGGTATCAGAGCAAGGTTAGGGCCACGGAGTATAGGAGCGCGTGAAGACCTAGGGACTGCTGCCAACAGTGACGGATCGAGGGATCGCCAGCGTAGCACACTCAAGGAGTCGAAAGGGTTTCGGATCAGCCAGAGCCGGGTTCATTTGATTTTTCGGTTTAAAAATCCAGATTGCAGGTATTTTGCCATTATTTATCTGCTAAGTTCAGTGTTTTACGATCATCTATGGCTACATAGACCAACATCATGTTGGAAGGCAACCAAATGTTCTCTGGGAAGAACTACAATACCTGGATGCAACGCATGTTGGCCATTTTTGTGTACCGGTGCCTGTCAGATGTTGTTCTGGGCACAAGTCCTCGTCCCACGGTTGCAGGTAAAGACCAGGACAAGTTTGATGGCCAAGACAGAGAATTCGTGATGCTGATCAAATTGTCCGTGACAGATGAGATGCTACCTGAGGTTCAGAATGGGAAGACTACTACAACGATCTGGAAACAGTTGAAAGAGACACATGAGATTTCAGATAAGGGTTGAGCGTTCTTTTTAAAGAATATGTTGTTCTCGATCAAGATGAGTGAGGGTGCCTCTCTCCAAGAGCACTTACTCAAGATCAAGGACATCCGGGAGCAGTTGGAGGCCATTGGTCGGAAGATGGCAGAAGAGGTCATGGTGGTGATCACACTGAACAGCTTGCCAAGGTCCTACGAGCACTTCATTGAGACCCTGAACATCACAGCTACAGACGTTGACCTAAATTTTGGAGAGCTATCCAATAAGCTCTTGCAGCAAGACAGGTGCAAGAAGCAGTTTGGGAGCAGCAGTGAGACAGAGGGTTCAGAGCAGGCCTTTGCAGCCAAAGCTAAAGGCAAAGGCAAATGGACAAGGAAACCTGGTCCAAGCAATGATGAGGATGCCACCAAAAGCATGAAGACCATCACTTGTCATTACTGTGGCAAGACTGGCCATATGAAGAAGCACTGCAGAAAGCAGTTGGCAGATCAGAAGCACAACCACGGAGGGTCTCAGCAGAAGGCCCATGTCGCAGAGCACACGAAGGAGAAGGAGGTAGCCTTCTATGCCTTTATGGCCTGTACACAAGCAGATCAGTCCAAGTCATCTACTTGGTTTGTTGTTTCAGGCGCATCCATGCATTTCACCAATCGGAAAGATTGATTCACAGAATTTACACCTAGTCCATCCAAAGACTCGATGATCTTCGGTGGAGGCGAGGAGTATAATATAGTCGGCAAGGGGAATGCTCAGATTTCCTTCGGAGGAAAGATGCTTATGTTTCTCAATGTCCACTATGTGCCAGGTATGGAGCTTAATCTGCTCTCAGTTAGTCAGATTATGAGGCACTCTCCTCACTTGGATGTCAACTTTAGCAATCACAAGTGCTATATCGTTGACAAGAATACCAAGAAGATCGTTGCTCTTGGAGTGGAGGACCATGGTCTGTTCAGATTGGTGGATATTGGGCAGGGTAGAGAGCATGCACTAGCAGCGAAGAGTGCATCAGACATCTGCACACTATGGCATCAAAGGTATGGGCACCTCAATTTTAACTACCTCTCTTAGTTGGCACGAGAGAAACTGGTAGATGGACTTCCAAACATTCAGCAGAAGATTCAGGGAGTTTGTGGAGCTTGCCAGGAAGGGAAGCAACATCGAGCGCAATTTGATGAAGGACAAGCTTGGAGAGTGCAGAGGGTCCTTCAGCTGGTTCATGTAGACATATGTGGACCAATGAACACGGCATCAATCACAGGTGCCAGGTATTTCCTTCTGTTTGTTGATGATTTCAGTAGGAAAATGTGGGTGTATTTTTTGAAGTTGAAGTCTGACGTGTTTAAAGAATTTCAAAACTTTAAAGCATTAGTCGAGAATTAGTCGGGTTGTCATATTACCTCTCTTAGATCTGATAATGGTGGAGGATTCTGCTTCAAAGAATTCAATAATTTTTGTGCTAAACATGGGATCAAGAGACAATACACCACACCCTATACTCCACAACAGAATGGGGTGGTTGAAAGGCGAAACCGCACTATCACAGAGATGTCCAAATGTATGTTGCAAAACAGGTGTGTTCCTAATAGGTTTTGGGCAGAGGTAGTGTTCACAATAGTGCACTTGCTGAATAGATCTCCCACGATGGCGGTAAAGCAGAAGACGCCAGAGGAAGCATGGTCTGGAAGAAAGCCCAAAGTAAGTCACTTGAAGGTCTTTGGTTCTACTGCTTACACTTGGATTCCAGCTGCGAAACGAACCAAGTCAGATCCGAAGAGTAAGAAGATGATGCTTATAAGGTACAGCGACACCCATAAAGCTTACAAATTAGTTGATGTTGACATTGATAAGGTGAGCTTTAGCAGAGATGTTGTTGTTGATGAGGAGGTTGGACCCTTCCATACTCCTCCCGCATTCAGAGTTACTGAGCAACCAGAAGTCATTGAAGATTCAGGTGTCAAGCTTCCGATAGCTCCACCTGAAGGGGGGAAAGATTCTGAGCATGATGATGAGGAGTCAGAACAGGATGAGTCTCCTAGGTCAATCAAATCAGTACATTCTGAAGCAGGAAGCCCAAGTCATGGTGGCAATACTGACTTGGCAGCCAGGGATTCCAAAAGACCCAAGTGGTGGCACAACACCATTGGAGATGTTTGGATAGAAGAGATGATCGAGGGAAGATCATCACGAGGTAAGAGTAAACAATAGACTGGCACAGTCAACTTTGCTCTTATGGCCAATATTCAGGAGATCTATGAGCCTCAGGTATTCAAGGAAGCAAAAGGAAGACCTGAATGGGAAAAGG
>ML844986.1:0-16052 GCA_009831015.1 Picea engelmannii | reverse complement strand
TCACTCCTACTGGAAGGTTGGTCATTCCTTTATGAAAGGCATTCACAAATTCCTACTACTTAAGGGGACTACCAACCCTTCTAAATATATATTCTCACTAAATTTTGTGCATTAAAATTCCTCATGAAGTGGGCATTGGTAAATGATATCAAAAGACTATAGGTTTTTGATGATTCTTCTTTGGTAATATTTTGGATGATTGGAAGTGTTCATGCTCAAAATGCTTAGTTGAAATCTTTGGGGTATACACTTAGAGGTATATCTAATGCTTTTTATTACATTTCTTTCAATCATGTGTACTATTGGCTTGCTATTTTGACATCTTTTGTATTATCAATTTGATCCATATTATTTTGGAATGACATGAAGGAAGGAATATAATAGAGAAATAACAAGGAGATACACATAGATATTGCAAGGAACACAATATTATAGTAAAAATCATATTCTATTAATGACTGTCTAGAATAAAAAATACTGTAAAATGCAAGGCACACAAGCTAGCTAGAATGGTGGTAGCTTATCTCTGAAGAGAGATGTGTCAGCTACACTCATTAGCAAGACGTCGATTACAATGAGGCTCCAAAGCCCTTTTTAACATCAAACATAAATGATAAAACCCTAAACATCCAAAACCCTAACCCTAGAAGATGAAACGCCAAAAGGTTTGTGTGCCTCGATGAGGGTAGTTGATACGTCAACTTCCCAAGGGTGAAACTTTTGCATACAATCTTCGTTTGGGTTGATCGTTACCCCATCATAAAGGTCTAACCGAGGAGGATATATTACGAACATCCCAATATATCACAACAAGGATCTATTGAGTGTTTCCAAGTCAAAAAAACATTGTTTAGAGCCTCAAAACAACCCGAGAAGTTTGGGACTCGAAATACTGTAGAAAAATTGCCAAGATGGAAACTATAATTTGAGTCAGTGGAGTAGGTGGGAGGCCATCGATTTCCACCTAGATCAGTACTCCCCCCTTAGGAATAAATGGTCTCCATTGTGTCAAGTGCCTCTATAATATGGGAAAACTTCTGTTGAATCTGACTTTTATTGAGCCACTTGCAATGATGAAGAAATTGCCTTTAGGGATGATTTTAAGGATGGAAATTTATTTTAAAATGTAGAAACCTTAGCGAATATTACTAATTCTTCATATACCAACTATAAATGTTTGGCGATATTTTTTTTAAAATATTCAAATTTTTAAGAATTTTATATAGTTTGTATAAAATTTTGGCGATTTTTGAGGTAAAATGATTTTATCCTATAAAATTTGGGCGAATCATTTTTAGAATAGAGAATATTTTTTTGGGAAAACCATGGAAAATTAGCCCATGAGAGAAATTTAGCCCCTAAAATCATCCATAATTGCCTTGCTTTGACAACCCGATAGAGTTGGATGTTCTGTTGGAGGGTGCCCTTCATCTCGGTGTCCATGATCCGATCAATTGTTGCATGTTCAATGCAGTCAGGATTGAGTTATGTAGGGGCCAAGTGCTCAACTACATCCAAGGTGTCAAGGAGAGGTGGAAAATATGGTTGGAGAAGTTCCACATTAAATACCGGGTGCAATCCAAGGAAAGGAGGAATACTTAATTCAAAATAATTCTCACCCATAGTATTGGTAATGGTTCAAGGCCCATATCATAGTGATTGTATCTTCCGATGGGGTCTTGTGAGGTGATATTTCTACAAATGCAACCATACCTTATCTCCCCCCTGAAACTTGTGTGGTACCCAATGTTAATCGCGACGTTGCTTATACTTGGCATTGGCTTTTTGCAAAATATCATGAACTTGTTTTTGGATGTGTTGTATTCGCTAATTTTTTTTGGATGCTCGATTAAGCTCGATCTAAGCATGAGAGGACTCTTCCTGTGCAATTGCAATGGGCAGGGCTACATCAATGGGGGACATTGCTTAGAACCCCAAGCACACTGAAAAGGGTCGTGGCCAATAGAGCTGTGGAGGGCTCTGTTGTAGGTATGTTGAACATAAGGAAGGATTTCATCCCATGTGTGTAGATGTTTGGAATTGTACATCCTCTGGATATGGAAAATCATCATGTTGACTACCTATGTTTGTCCATCAGTTTGTGGGTGGAAGGTAGTCGATTTGGTCAGCTTGGTGTCCATCATTGACCATAGTTTGTGCCAAAAAGTGCTCAGGAACCTATTGTCTTGATCTAAGATAATAGTTTTTGGGAGCCCAAAATGAACCCAAACATGTTCAAAGAATATCTTGGCATTTACCTCAGTTGTGATGCTCTTCTTGCAGGGTGCCAAAAATTCCATCTTAGAGAATCAATCAACAACCATGAAGACATAGTCATTCCCATGTTTGGTTGAAAGTAGACCAGACATATAATCCATGGAGATGGACTTCCAAGGCCTATATGGAGTAGGTATAGGGGTTAAGAGCCCTTGTTTCTTGATGGCAGGCTTGGCAATGATGAGGAAAATGCAGGATATGATGTACTTGTGAACATCTTGTCGAAGCTTCGGCCAACAAAAATTGTTTTGCAGTACTATCATTATTTTGTCTACACAAAAATGTCCCATTGTTCAACTATAATGAGCTTCCTAGATCAAATTTGTGCCCTCTCTTGAAGGAACATAGAGATGGCTCAGATGGAATAACAATCCATCTTGGAGACGAAAGTATGGAACTATTTTTTTTGCGATCAATGTATGATAGGAAGAAACAAAGTCATAGTTGATATTGTATAATTGTAGCCACTTAGATGTCTCATGCCCACAAGATTTAAGAACTGTGGTTAGCACCACAACTAGGGGTCGATTGAGGAAATCTACGACATGGTTGGTTTTTCCCTTCTTGTACTTGATGTTCAAGTGGAATTGTTGCAGGTACATGGACCACTTCTAATGGTGGTCATTCTGTAACTTTCCTTGTGTCTACATGAATTGTAGAGGCTTGTGATTAGTGTGGATGATCATTTCCTTCCCCATAATGTAATTCTTCCACTGTCGACATGCCTACACAATGGAGTACATATCTTTGTCGTAGGTGGGGTATCTGCGAACAACATCGGATAGTGTTTCACTGTGATAGGCTACCGGATGCCCATGTTGAGTGAGGACTACATCAATAGCATAATCTGAGGCATCTGTCTCAATATCAAATGGCTATTGAAAGTCTCGCAGAACAAGGACTAGTGCTGAGTAGAGGTGGAATTTCAAATCCTCGAATGATTTATGTTGAGATGTATCCCACACAAACTTGGAATTCGCTCCACCCTTGGTCACCTAGCTTAAGGCTCAAATGATATGAGATAATCTCAACACAAATTGGTGGTAGAAGTTGGTGAAGCCCAAGAAGATATGAAGCTTGGTCATTGTCTTCGGGGCAAGCCAATCATGGATGAATTGGATCTTGGTTAGATCCATATGCACCCCTTGTTGATCCACGATGTATCCCAAATATTGGATTCTATGCATGCCGAAGGAACACTTCTCCAAATTGGCATATAACTTGTGCTGTTGCAGGGTGCCAAAGACATACTGAATATACTTCAAATGTTCCTCCTGGGTTTTGTTAAAGATGAGGATGTCATCCAGATAGACGACCACAAAGGAGTTTGTGAATAGACACAATATGTCATCCATCATCTGCATGAATGTGGTTGGGGCATTAGTCAAATTGAAAGGCATGACCAACCACTCGAAGAGACCTTATTTAGACTTAAAGGTTGTCTTCCATACATCAATTTGCTCAATCAACACCTGGTAGAAGCCTGAATTCAGATCAATCTTACTAAAAAACTTGGCTCCCTTGAGTTGATCGAGAAGATCATTAATCTGAGGGATTGGGTACTAGTTCTTAACTGTGATCTTGTTCAAGGATTTGTAATCAATACAAAGTCACCATGTCTCATCCTTCTTCTGTACCAGAAAAATTTGGCTCTCGCAAGGTGAGGAGCTTGGTATGATGTGGCCCTTCATAAATTGACAAGAAAATGTAACATAAATTATACATATAATTTGATTGACATTTTTGACGTCATTGCTTGGGAGATAATAAAGGGTCTAAAGCACTAACAATTTTTGTTTTTGCACATAATTCTGTTGCACCAACATTTATGACTTGGAGGAGGAGAAACAATAAGACAAGAGGTAATAACCTGCACATTTGTGTAATATTCCCGATAGAATGGGTTGGGATATTATGTCCTTCCATGCAATAAATGTTCTTGATTATCTAATATTGATTCTTTATGTTCTTGATTCTTAAACCCTCTAAGTTCCACAACCTCTCCAAGAAAATCAAAACTGAAATCAAAACCCAGGATGAAGCTCCAATGAAGATCTTGAATGGATCATCCTCCTTGTCTATCTAGGGTGGATATTACACCACCGAAACAAGACCAAGAATGGAAGGGTTTTGGTAAACCCTAACAAAACAATGGCTCGAAGAGCACCATACAAGATATCAATCAAATCATAATGCCAAAGTGAGGTTCTACCCCTCCTTTTATCCTTTCTCCGTGCCTTCTAGAAATTTCCCCTTTTTGACCAAATCAAATGTAACTTCTAGAATTTCCCTTTTTTGACTAAATCAAATATAACCCTTATTTTCCCTCCAATTTTCACTTTAATAATAGTTAAGTAACTTATTAATGTAAATTTACTTCACTTCCCTAATGTCACTTTAAATATATAACATCTCCTAACTAGTGACATTAAACGACCCCCTTTTTATTCCATTTTCTTCACCGACAAGTCACATAAGCCCCTTCTACTGCAAAACAAGGGAACCTAAGCTATCCTCAGAAAGGAACCACCATCCCATTGCTATGCCACTCTGATCATAGTTGTATGACCATTGTGCCCACTCTACATCCACAAGTTGTAATGCCTCAAAGGATCACATCCACTGTTGAGGATTATACCCAGCCAATGTATCTTAGTGAATTCGTCTGAACCAACTCTAAAATCAGACATCATAGAGAGGTCTATGTGGTCATCAACTGATAGGGAATCCAATACACCTAGTCTCCAAGTATCAAAGGGAAAATCCCCAATACTCCAGAACCCCCAGTCTATTGCAATCGTCCAAGCATCATCTGGATAATATCCCAACATGTCATCCGCAAAGTCCCTCCATGCGAACACAAGAACCCCGTAGATGGTAAAATTTCTAGGGTTCCAAACTAGCATGTATGTCGTGAAGCACCATCTACTCATAGCACTAGTCTATAAGGATCCAATACAAGAATCCACCTGAATTCCTCTAATAATCTAGACAATTATAAGTTGCATAAACATGATCAAATCCTCAGTAGACCACTCCTTCAAGCAACCACTCCTAAGCCTCCCAAAAGTAAACTCCAAAAAGTCAAAGTTGGTAATGTCCTCTCTAATAGTAGATGAACTATCAAGCACTGTAATCCCAAGGTCCCAAACTAATCCTGGAAAGGTACCACCATGTTGATGCCTCCCAAAAGTGAACTCCAGAAAGTCAAAGTTGGTGCTCTCCTCTCTACTAGTAGTTGAACTGTCAAGCACTGTAATCCTAGGGTCCCAAACTAATCCCGGAAAGGTACCACCATGTTGAAACTGCACTACTATGATCATCGTCGTCGAACCAACGTGCCCAGTTTGCATCCTCCTCTTCTGTAACCCCAAGTTGAACTCTCAGAAGGGACTAAAACCACTATCCTGGATCCTCCCCTGCAAAAGTGTCTCAATGAGATCTAAACCTGCAAATCCACGACCATCCTCAAGTATGTCCCACCATATAGAGTAAGTCTCAACCCCCCTCTACCGATGTCCCAAAAATAAAGCGGACCAATTACTATCACGACTCTATCGACCATCATCTAAATCAATCTATCACTTAGATGAATTCTCGTATCCCTCCACCAAATATGATGTAACACCCCCGACCATCAACCCCATGACTGGACAACGCTACTACATGGAAATATTCACAAACTTATAGTATGCATTTTAATGAAGTTAAATGACTTAACACAGAATAAACATATAATTACTGCTAACATACAGACTTAAGGAAATTAACAGTAAATATCATCGCAACAAAATACATGATACATTTCAAGACACAGATGTGCATCACATATAAATTAAGTACAAAATTAATACTTATCTTTTAAACTAGTGTAACACCACCAACTGCGTGCAGACCTTCCACGAACCTCCTAGCCTTAGACTGTGCTTCTCATCACTCTCAGCAATAGGTCACCCCCGAGTTGGGACTAAGCTCCACCGGGCAAGGGAATCCGAGGCTAGGAAAGCTCAACATGAAGACACACAGTTTATGAGGAAGGATTCTCTCCCAGGAGCCACTTATGACCACTACTCACAGAACTCTCATTCCCCACATGCCTGTCCCACCCCAGGAGTATACACCTTCACTGTCACCAAGACAGTCCTTCGGCTGCTAAACCTCCCTTGCCTTTGGCTTCAGCAACAGGACGAACTGGAATTCTCCGAGCTCTGTGGTAGCTATAGGACCCCTTCCAGGAGTTCTCACTTCCTCAACGCACTCTCTCACATGGAGAGAGTCGCTCACAGGACTAACAACCTGCTTCTTTAGCTCCGTTCTAGCACAAGGAGGACAACAGATGGCTCAGCAAGGAACATATGATGACAACAATCACACTCAGCCAAGGGATTGCATGGCCACAACAAACCACATTTAAAACACACACAACATAGACAATTACAGTATGCTCAGGTTTCTCAGAAGACAACAACCCATATGGTTAAACACGAACTCAGATTGCAGAATGGATAAACCGGGTTCACAGGACACACAGGAGATACAGATCAGTCCACGAGTCTTCCACTAGTTTTCAGGGTGCGTGATAGGGAAAATTATGCAGAGGTCGGTGATGGAGACCGAACACAGAGACTGGATGAAATTCATGGGAATACACCAGTCGACCACAGAGGTCTCATGGTTTTAGTTTTCAGAGTTGTGTGTGGTATGCAATGATCAGACGCCGACTCCCCAACGATTCAGACAACAGATGACAGAATGGAGGACACACCTCCATCACAACTCACTTCTTGGGTTAAGTTGCATGTGCTTGGGCCGACACATTTCGCCCATGAAGCTGCATGCACTCCATCAAGTATGCATTCCCTTTTGCACACGTTGGAGCTGTATGCGTTGCCTCTCCCATGACTTAGGATATAAACATACCTTTCACATCTGGAGTAATAATAAATTATTATTCCTAAGGACTTAAGCCCTCAAGCTTAGCCCCTCTTCGTACCTCTCAAACCCCTCTCCCTTACCCATTTTGTGGAAGCTTAGTCCCCCATCACTCTTTCTTCGTGGTCGGTCTGCACGCAACGATGCTTAATATTTATTAATGTTCTGCATATTACATATACAAAAACAGGCTCCTGACCTTTAACAATTAGGCTCTCCGGCCTAATAAACACATAAGCCCACCAACTTATCAATACTTGGCTCACCAGCCTACAAAACATGATTTACAATTCATAAACATGATTACAATAAGGCTCGTCCTTGGGGATATTACATATGAAGTCCACCACTCCTAATACCTGCTAGTTGTTGTTGTACCATACTTGTAACCATCAGAGTCAAAATGAGCCAAGTCCCTGGTATGCCATCATCTGGTGGAAACCTAGTACTAGGAATCAACTCTGTATCTGCTGATATGTTCGGCTCCTACCAAATTGCACTAGAAAATATTATATCTTTATCACCATCGATGTACCCGAGTAATTTGTGGAGTCTAAATACCTCCTTGAAAAGTATCCATGTCACTTGCGGTGCCTCATACTCATACAAGTACCCATATTGCCCTGCCAAAGGTGAATCATACACAACCCTCATAATCCTATCCTTAAGTGTGGACTCATGGACTACATGTGTGCAACCTCCGTAGTGGATAATGCCATCCACCACTCTGTCAACTAAAATATTGGTGAATTGATCCAATATAATTTGGATCGATGCTCTAACCACATAGACCAAATGAAAGAACTCTGACATGGCTATAATCCTATCTTTCTCACCCAACTGACTTAGGTGAACCCATGTCCTACTAAAAACACTGTTGGCATTAGTAAATAGCACTATATGCCACTGCCACTTCCTACAAGAATGGAAAACATCAAGTTCATTGGTTAACCCCAATGGTATGACCAAGAACTCATGGTAACATCTAAGAGTAATCATGCAGGTATCCTTCTCTATGTCCCTACTCTAGTGATATCCCAATCAAATATCATTCTTCGAGGAATATTCCTCTATTTGAAGCTCATCTATCCACTCAACGATCCTGGGTGAACCTAACTCAATGATGTGTCTGTAGTCCTTATCTTGAGGTCTCCCTGGGAGAAAGATCCCAAAAACCCACTGTATACCACCACACACAATTGTATACTACTACACACCACTGCATCCTCATGTACCACGTGGTGTCCTTTATGTGCCACTGTAACAATCACTCTACAAATATTAACTGAACCTGGATCCCATAGTGATGTATCCACATCTATCTTATACGCAATCCCCCAATCAATTGGTGCATATACTTCCTTGATGGTTGGTGCACAAGGAATTTTCTCAACTAACGCATTTATAGTTAAGCCTTGAGCCAAAAGGAATGGCTCATGATACCTACAATGAAAAATAGGTGCGCGGTCAAAATCCTTTGCATCAAATCTCTCCTACAACACCTGCAACTCTAAATGCTCCCCGTGCAAGATCGTCACAAGAGGCTCCTCCCTCAGATCATGAGTGCCACTCATGCCCTCATGTGCTAATGTTTCCAAAGATGATGGAGTCTCTACTACTGTCATCAATGAAGATTTTGTCAAACTAATATGGTAACAAATATTCTTAATCTCCCTTTCCTTGTCTTCAACGAACTTAAGAGCAAGGTCCATATCCATGAACAACTACAAGTAATCAGATTTCATCCGCTCTAGTGCTTCTTTGATGATGCATAATTGAGCACTAGTGATCCCATTTGCAACTTTGTTTTGTCTCTCTTCCATAGGATTTTTCCACATAAGATTTTCAATAAACTTATGATCATCGTTTTCCCTTGTCAACACCTGCACAACTTGCTCCTCCTTGGCCAATAATTGGTCTTGTAATGCTAAGGGTTTTTGTTCAATCACTTCCTCATCATCATTGACGTCATAACTGAGATATGGTGTTGAATCCTCATCAAGCATAGGTGCTATCACACTTGGAATAACCTAATTATACATTGTGAGATATGTTGGACCCTCAACATCGACTAATTGGAACAAGTCATCATAAGATGTTGCATCATCTTCTTGTGTTGATTCATTAGAGGTATACCCATCTAACACGCTAGTGTCAGCTTCATCGGTTAGATCTAATGATGTATTATAGGCTGTTGTTTGGTCCTCTTCCTTAATGCCCACATCTTCAACAATATTAGATACATATACCGCCAACAAGTCCCTCTGTACTTCATGCTTATCTTCCTTCTCTTTTTTCTCTGTGCATTTAAAATAATCCTTGTCCAAATCCTTGGGACAGTTTCCGTGCACGAGGGTGTAATATATTTTGAAGGATAAAGTTGCCTGGATATCTTCATCCAATGTTAGATACTTTTGGTAGTCCTTCCTATATTTATCTTCCTTCAACTCCCTTGCAAGTTCAGTCAAACATTCCAGACTAATCTTCTTAAGCAACTTAAACATGGTTGTTATAGAGTTGTAGTAATTTGGTAGTTTTTGGCTAGGGTTTCGTCAAACACTTAATAAAACCTCATCTATGGAATATTCCTGAATTGTCTTCATCCTTTCTTACATTTGTACATAATTTGATTTCCTTCCCATTGTTTCCCTTCACTGTAAATTGCCCGGCTTTTTCCGGAAAAACCCTGAAAATTTGTCGAATTTAAAATGTTGTTAACTTCACTTTCCGGATTCCATTTCGGCTAATGTTTTTTTTGAAATTGGGTATTTTTCCAAGAGGAATTCAAATATCTATTTTTTTTCGAAATTCTGCTGAAAAAGTTTTAGATCTGAGACTAAAGTGTGCCACCCTCTTTTTCCCCTAAAAACAAATTCCGCAAAAAGACCCCAATTTTTTTTTCCTTCTTTGGCCAAGGAAAGTGCTCTGATGCAATCACATGATGGAAAGATCACCAGCTCTGATACCACTATAATATTCTGGGTAGAATGGGCTAGGATATTATTTCCTTCCGTGCAATAAATGTTCTTGATGCTCTAATCTCAATGGAAAACACACAATACAAGCCAAAAACCCGGAATCATGTTGTGACCTTCTCAATAGATGAGATCAAACCCTCCAAGTGCCACAACCTCTCCTAGAAAATCAAAACTGAAATCAAAACCCAAGATGAAGCTCCAATGAAGATCCTAGATGGATCCTCCTCACTGTTTAGCTAGGGTGGATATTGCACCACTGAAACAAGATCAACAATGGAAGGGTTTTTCTAAACCTTAATGAAACAATGGCTGCAAGAGCACCATACAAGAGATCAATCAAATCATAATGCCAAAGTGAGGCTCTACCCCTCATTTTATCATTTTTCCATGTCTTCTAGAACTTTCCCCTTTTTGACCAAATCAAATGTAATTTCTAGAATTTCCCTTTTTTGACTAAATCAAATATAACCCTTATTTTCCCTCCAATTTTCACTTTAAGATTAAAAGTCACTTTAATAATAGTAAGTAACTTATTAATTTAAAGTTACTTTACTTCCCTAATGTCACTTTAAATAGATAACATCTTCTAACTAGTGACATTAAATGACCCCCTTTTATTCCCTTTTCTTCATCGACAAGCCACATAAGTCCTTTCTACTGCAAAAGAGGGGAACCCAAAAAATGGGGACATGACAGTTTGCTTTAGCAAGTATCTCCGAGCCCTCGTTGTGTTGGTTCAATGTACCTTCTTTTAGATTGATGCATGGAAAGGGAAAAGTTTTTCATGTCAACGAACAACTTGGTGACAACAAGGTCTTAGTACCACGAGTTGTCTAAATACATG
Source organism: Picea engelmannii (assembly GCA_009831015.1). Taxonomy (NCBI): domain Eukaryota; kingdom Viridiplantae; phylum Streptophyta; class Pinopsida; order Pinales; family Pinaceae; genus Picea; species Picea engelmannii. Next base: position 5,021 of record ML844986.1, on the reverse strand, counting down.
CTTTGCTTTGGAATTTGTCTTGTGTGGTGTGCAAGATTTCATCTATTTTCTTAAAGTTCTTGTTGATCACCAGCATGGTACCAAGTGGATGCATATCAGCCCCCATTACTCACATGTGTGGGGCTAGCCATGTGTAGACTTTCATGAAGATTCTAGAAGGTCCAAAACCTTATTACTAATCGAGGGTCAAGGATGCAAAAATCCTAACCCTAGATGGCTATCAAGCTATATTAATACTAGGCCATAATGTCATAGCATCTAGGAAAGGGATTTGAGAGCATAACAGGGAAGAAAGTAGATTCTGTAGCAACCATTTAGGCCATAGTGTAATAGACAACTCCATAGTGAGTGCCCCTTTCTTTGTATTTGTATATTATAATTGAAGAAAAGAGAGCAGGGCATAGGCCTCACATTCTAGCTGGGTTTTTATCCCATTTTGGGTTTCTTAGGATACATGCTATGTTCATTGTGTGGATGGTGTGTTCATTGACTTTGTTCTTTCATTTTATTATTTCAGTTATTTTTCAAAAATCTGAGCAATAAGCTAATGATAATTAATCTAGGATCTAAGGAAATAAATTGTATAATCTAAGATGTTAGAATATTACAATATCTATTAGGACGAACTGTTCCAGTGGAATATCCATGGCATTTTATAGATCATTATATGTAGGTTAAGCTTGCCACATCACACATCACATGTTATCTCTAAATATGGATGACCCATCACACCATGCACATTTCAATTTTTAATTACCCAAGGCAATAAGGTAGTTGGATTCAATGTCAAAATCTTGATATCAATAGAGAGGTATCCTAATTTCAACAACAACGTTGATTAATTATTCCAACTCGTTGTTAATTTGTGACTTGTGAGTGACAATTAGGTATTGTGAAATGAAAGTTGTGTATGAGTTGATGATGCGATGGTTGATACATGCCCACAAATAATGTGAAGTGAGAGTTATAGATGAGTTGATGATGCAATGGTTGATACATACCCACAAGTATACAAATATGCATATATTGTAGATCAATACTGGATAACAAAATTTTAATTCTAAAGAAGGAAGGAGGTTTGATGGGGGGCAAAAGTCTGAGGGTTAGAGCATGTGCCTAATTACACAAAATATAGAATAAATAGACAAAGTGAGGAGGTTTGATGGGATCACCAAAATGGAGAGATAGCTGGGTTTTACACTAGTTTAACCAGCCGGATAACTCAGGTCAGCGAAAAAGGTTTCAGATGCTCTTTCGTTCGCTTCCTCTCATTCTACCTGCTCTGCAACAAAGAGGAGATAAACATGTTATGGCAGGGTTATGGTAGCCATTCAGTACAGCCTCCTCTTCCCTGCCATGTCTACACATTGTCGACATCTTCTTCATGCCTATTCCCCTTCCATCATCAAATACATATTTCTTTTCATTTTTATAGCCCTCCTATTCCGATCTTCATTGTTGCACAGCGGCCTAGGAATAAAGTCAAGCACATCAGAAAAGCTTCGGCATGTGCCAATCACAACCAATTCACACAAACGGACGTACTGAAACACAAACAGAGCAATGCTTTCACATGGAAGGAGACGATCAGAGGTCATGTGAAAAACGGCTTTCATAGGGAAGCTCTGAGGATGTATTATCAAATGCAACGCACAGGCATAAACCCGGATAAGTTGGTATTTCTTTGTGTAATCAATGCTTGCGGCAGCCTATCAGATCTCCAAGCAGGCAGAAAGATTCACGAAGATATCATCACGAGGGGATTTGAGTCAGATGTTTTTGTGGGAACTGCTCTGGCTTCAATGTATGCCAAGTGCGGGAGTTTAGACAATGCACGCGAAGTGTTTGAAAAAATGAAAAAACGAGATGTTGTGTCATGGAATGCCATTATTGCTGGTTATTCCCAGAATGGCCAACCCCATGAAGCCTTGGAATTCCTCCATGAAATGCAAGTACAGGGTATGAAACCCAACTCAAGCACTATGGTTAGTATTCTCTTTGTGTGTGCCCATTTATTGTTACTAGAAAAAGGTAAGCAGATCCATGGTTATGCGGTAAGAAGTGGATTTGATTCCGATGTTGTTGTGGGCACTGCACTTGTAGACATGTATTCTAAATGTGGAGATGTTAACACTGCCCGCAAATTGTTTGCAAGAATGCCTAAACAAAATGTTGTGTCATGGAATGCAATAATTGCTGGTTATACCCAAAATGGCCATCCCCATGAAGCCTTGGCACTCATTAATGAAATGCAAATCGAGGGTATAAAACCTACCTCCAGAACCATAGTTAGTGTCCTGTCTGCATGTGCTGATTTATTGGCTCCAGAACAAGGTAAGCAGATACATGGCTATGCAATACGATGTGGATTTGAATTTTATGTCATTATAGGCACTGGGCTGGTGGACATGTATGCCAAATGTGGGAATGTTAACATTGCCCACAAACTATTTGACAGAATGCCTGAACAAGATGTTGTGTCATGGACTGCAATAATTGCTGCTTATTCTCAGAATGGCCATCCCCATGAAGCTTTGGCAATCTTCAATGAAATGCAAGTCCAGGGTATAAAACCCAACTCAATCACCATGGTTAGTGTTCTTCCTGCTTGTGCCGACTTATTTGCTCTAGAACAAGGGAAGCAGATACACGGTTATGCAATAAGACGTGGATTTGAATCTGATGTTGTTGTGGGCACTGCACTTGTAGACATGTATGCGAAATGTGGTAATGTTAACATTTCTCACAAATTGTTTGAAAGAATGCCTAAACAAAATGTTGTGTCATGGAATGCAATGATCCTGGGATATGGAATTCATGGACACGGTGAGGATGCTCTTGCTCTTTTTACCCAAATGCAACAGACAGGGACAAAGCCTAACCATATCACATTCTCTACTATCTTGACTGCTTGCTCTCATGCTGGGTTAGTCGAGCAGGGCTTGCAGTACTTTGAGTGCATGAAGTCGGATTATGTCCTTGCACCTAAGCTGGAGCATTATGTATGCTTGGTTGACCTTCTTGGGCGTGCAGGACGTCTAGGTGAAGCGCATGACCTTATAAAAAAGATGCCATTAGAGCCCAACGCAGAAGTATGGGGAGCCTTGCTTGGAGCCTGCCGAATTCACTGCAATATTGAGCTGGGAGAACAAGCAGCAAAACACCTTTTTGAATTGGAACCAAACAATGCGGGATATTATGTACTGTTGTCAAACATCTATGCTGATGCACGCAGGTGGGAGGATGTAGTAAAGTTGAGGATAATGATGAAAGAGAGGGGAGTGAAGAAGCAACCAGGATGCAGTGTTGTTGCGGTACATAGGGAGGTTCACACATTCCTCGTGGGAGACAGAACCCATCCTCAATCTGAAAAAATTGATGCAACGTTGGAAACCTTGTATGGGCAAATGAGGAAAGCAGGTTATGTGCCTAACACAAATCTTGTGCTGCAGGATGTGGAGGAGGGGGCTAAGGAAAACATTATATGCAGTCATAGTGAGAAGCTAGCCATTAGTTTTGGGATCATCAATACAAGCCCAAGCACCCCTATCCGTATCATGAAGAACCTTCGCGTGTGCAGTGACTGCCACAATGCCACTAAATTCATCTCCAAGATTGTTGGGAGAGAAATTATTGTGAGAGATGCAAACCGATATCACCGTTTTAAAGATGGATTGTGTTCTTGTGGAGATTACTGGTGAAGTAGTTGAACTAAGGAAGGAATATGTTTATTCTTTCAAACTAATATGTTGCATACCATTCCTTTGTTAGTTGAGGAAAATACATGCACAAATAGAGGCGTGTGTTGACCTAAAACGTTGCGGGAGTCTTTGATATGATGATAAGTTCAAGCCATAAAGAATACTTGTATAAACAAACACACTAATATGTAATTGTGGATCAAATAATTGACACAATATATAATTGTGTCAAATAATTGACATAATATAGTACATCATCGATGCAAATTCTATAATATATTTAAGTTTAGCATATTTAGTTAGGCTTGATTTTTGTGTGTTGGGTGCTCATATGAATCTATGGGATCTGCATAACAAAGAGTTGTATATAAACAACTAGATGTTGGGCTTACAAATTTGATAGGATTGTTTTGTAATATAGGTATTTGATAGTTCATACTAAGATACCTCTACTTTCACTGAAATCAAATACAATTAAATCAAAGGGTTATTATTAGAAATATAAAATGAACATACATGGTCATGAGAAAGAAAAGATGTTTGCATCAAGAGTAGATTTATATAGTATTTAAAAAAACAGTGAATTCTAATATGGATATTATTACATTCATATGGTGGTTTCTCTATGGTATTTAAAAGATCTTTCTAAATCTTTTGAATAGAGTTTGGAATGGTGTTTGATTTATATGGTTTTTTTGCTAAAAAGTTTAATTTTTATGTTTTCAATTGACTGCTAGACATTTTTGCTTATATTTTACCACTTGTCCTTTGGTTGTTTTGGTAGAATAATTATAAGCAACACGTAGGATGCCTTTTAACAATCTTAGAAGTAAATTAACTTTTTATTGATTTTCTAACCAAAACCTCATACATTTCATGGTATTTGATATGAGGGTTGGTGGTATTCATTTATTGAACATGTGTTATATTTTGCTAAGAGGCCACTTGGGTAGCAAAATTCTATATTGGCACCCTATCTAGGCGAATTAGATGTATAACTATGCAAGTGTAAGAACAAGTACTGCATTGGATTCTCAAACTAAGGATGCAAACATGCTTTCTTCTTGGTTGAAAAGTGATACATTAAAGGAGCAAACTCTCTAATTGATTGTAGCTCAAGAAGTTGAGAATGTGAGAAATAGAGATTTCCAAATTTTTTTGAAAGAAAGCAAAGAGTATTTCAACAAGGAATGAGAAACTTTGAAATGTTAAAGTGATCCGAATTGGATCTTGGAAAATGTTTGTAAATGTTGTAAATAAACATGTTTTGTTTTATTTCATTTTATTTTATCTTCTAGTACAATGGGAAGGTGAAACGAA
>ML844985.1:26967-37147 GCA_009831015.1 Picea engelmannii | reverse complement strand
AAAGTACATAGTACTTCCCACATGTGTTTAGGAGCTCACAAACACATGGGGAACACTTCCCAAGGTACATAATGTCAACATTCGTCTCCTCTTCATTCCATCTTCCTTCAACCCTTATCTTTCCAACATCATTGCCAACCAACCTAACTACCACCTCACAATTTTCCAACTCCATTTCTTGTCAAGACATGCTCTCAACTTCAACAACTTTTTGACTTCCCACAAGCATGACTTTATGTATTTAGTTCAGTGGTGCCAACTTTTTCCTTGCGCCTATACGCATGTATTAGTCTTCACATGATCACTTCCTCAACTAACTTTTGTACATCTTCATTATTGCATGTCCATAGATGTCATTGCATCAAACTCCCCTTCTGAAATGACATTGCGTCTTGACATACACATATTTATTAGCTCTTTCCATGATAGATTTTCCCTTGCAAATTCTTTGGTGGTATTGCTTTGAAATCCAAGTGTTCTCTACATTTGGCTTTTCATCCTTTTCCTCCAAAGCCTTTTCAATTTTTTCTTCCTACTTTCTCTCTACTCCAACCAATCTACCTTTACAATTTTTTTCTTTATTCTTTCCAAGTTTGTCTAAATCATAGCCTCGAAAGTCATAACAATCTTGTCCATTAAATGTCAATGATATGTCTCACTAGTTTGTTAATCCCATTGTTTCAGTTTGCTCCCTACTAAACATCTTGAAAGATTTCCAAAACTTTTCTTATTAACTTTGGGCTATCAATCAATTTGTAAAGGATATGTTGAAATATACCCCAATCTAGTACCCGATTTCTTCTATTGCGTCATCCCTAAATGACTAAAGAATCCGGTATCCATGTCAAGAGCATTTTTCTTTGGCAATCCACTCACAATCTCCTTGAAAATTGGCTATGCACAATAACTTGCATCACTTGTCTTCTTACTAGGTCAGAAATGTGTCATCTTGGAAAACTTGTCAACTATAACAAACATTGAGTCAAATTCTTTGCGTTCTAGGAAAACCAAGAAAAAAGCCCATCAATATATCCTCCTATGGCACTCTTAGTATCGACAATACAACTATACAATTGTATACTAACTCAGTGCCTTAGCCACCTAACATACTCTACATATTTCAAAATTTGTAAGAGACATAAATATAAATATAATATAAAATATAAATATACACAAATAATCAATAAATCAATAATTAATAATTGTAATGAAGAGACACCTCTCAATGAAAGGTCACTTCTCTTAAGAAATGGCACTCATGCATGGGTATGTATATGGTCTTCTTTGTCATTTGTAATCATATTATTCATATTCATATTCTTATACATTATTCAATATGTTATTTATCCATCTGGATTTCTTTATATTGTTCCAAATATTTTGGCTTTGTGTGAATTGAACTAGTTGGTTTGTCACATTTGGTATCAGAGCAAGTCTGATCTTGGCCCTTGGCCACTAGACTTTTAGTCAAATTTCATTGTTTTGGTAACAAAACCATTGGCCTTTGGCCACTCAATTTTTTCAAAGTTCTTGGAACTTTGGGTCCTTGACCATACTAAAGAATTTTTCCATTTAAAAAAATCAAGAATTATTGTTGAAGATTTAAATATTCATTCAGCTACAAGAAAATTAGAAGAAGATAGTACCAAATATCAAGAGAATAAAAAAGAAAAGAGTAAGCTAACTCTTCTATGAAATGGCACCTGGTGGATGGCTGAGTAATCGAGTAATAGAGGGATCACTAAGTTGGTAAGGCGGAAAGGTCTGAGTTTCAAAATTTAAATGTTGCAGTCCACTGCCTCCCGTTTGTTCCCAAGCCTATTTCAAAAACAATGTTTCATTCGAAGCGATGCAGGGTGATGGCAGAAGGTAGAACAAGAACCCGGGACAACAACAGGAGGATGTAGAACCATATTTGATTTGATAGGGAAAGCATGATGAAATCCTCCTCATTGGAAAGGTAGGAGTTTTCTATTTTCCTTGTAATCACCAAATAATACTCTGCAGTATTCCTTCGCTCTCACACCATCTCCTTTCATTCAATAGCTCGAGCAGGTGTAGTGATCGAACTGCGTCGAATAAATAGTTATCTGGATCTCAGAATATCAAGCAAGTCCACCCTGACAAGAACGACACGCATGTGCTCTCCTTCTATGAGATGTAGCCTCCACAGTTCCAGAATTCCTAGGCCAAATATGGGATACGAGTAGGGGCTGAGACGCACTTAGCTGAGTGGTAGCAAGTCATGGAAGGAGGGATCATATAGGTATCCCGTACGGATGTCAGGAGTAATATCCATCCATGGAGAAGTTGCACAGACAAATTTGTTTTTATCGATCCATCCTTTGGGCTCTCAGAAAATCCGCAGAGGGAATCTCCAGAGAAAGTCGAACAGGTTGAGCAGGGTTTATGTGGCAGGGTTTCCGTTATGTCCACCCTGACAAGAAAGACATGCATGTGCTCTTCTATGAGATGTAGCCTCCACAGGCCCAAAATTCCCAGGCCAGAGATGGGATGCGACCAGAGGATGAGACGCCCTCAATTGAGTGGTAGGGATCTAATCAATGGGCATATTTTATGTGGAATTTGTGAGATGTGGTTATTCATTATATTGATATAAATATCATTTTGCATCTAGAGAGATTGAAAATGTGACTATTATATATAAATATATTATTTTTAATGTGGTTATTTGATATAAATAATTCTTTTATAATAAAAAGTATATATACTTTAAGGACATAACAATAATTTAGATTCATATTTTGATGGGCATATTCTAGGTAGAATTAGTAATGATGTAGTTATTAATTACATTAAATATTATTTATATAAATTATGGACATTATTTTATCTAGTTGGCAAAATATTTTCAAATCCAAATCTTCACTTAAATGTGTGAGAATAAGTTAAAATTTTTACCATTCATAAAGGGAAAATTTTCCTTTCAAAAAACATTGAAAAGTAAGAACTTTAATTATTTTATCACAATTATCCTACAACACATATGTGTTATTATAAATAATGAATTACCACACCCTAATTCTAAGTGTGACCTTGTATAACTAGGGCACCACCGCAAGAGCAAGTTAGACACTTAGAACATGATGTGTTTTTAATTTTTGTTAAAGCATTAAGAAATACAAAAAGATAGTATCAGAGTGCATTTTTGGGGGGCATTTGATGGTTTGAAGCACAATATATGCTTACTCAACATAGGAAATCCAAATCCATGGGAGATTTGTACCCTATTGATCCCAAGATCGACATAAGAAGGATTAAAAACTTTAATTATTTTATCAAAATTATCCTATAACACAACTATGTCTTATCACAAATAATGAATTACCCCACCCTAACTCTAAGTGTGACCTTGTATAACTAGGCCACTACCTCAAGAGCAAGTTAGACACTTAGAACCTGGTGTGTTTTTAATTTTTGTTAAAGCATTAAGAAATGCAAAACGATAGTATCAAAGTGAGTTTTTTTGGGGCATTTGATGGTTTGAAGCACAATATATGCTTACTCAACTTAGGAAATCCAAATCCATGGGAGAGTTTTACCCTATTGAACCCAAGATTGGCATAAGAAGGGTTAAGAACTTTAATTATTTTATCACAATTATCCTACAACATAGCTATGTGTTATCAGAAATAATAAATTACCCCACCCTAACTCTAAGTGTGACCTTGTATAACTAAGCCATGACCTTAAGAGAAAGTTAGACACTTAGAACATGGTGTGTTATTAATTTTTGTTAAAGCATTAATAAATACAAAAAGATAGAGTTGGTTATTTTGGGCATTTAATGGTTTGAAGCACAATATATGCTTACTAAGCTTAGGAAATCCAAATCCATGGGAGAGTTGTACCCTATTGATCCCAAGAGCGACATAATAAGGGTTAAGAACTTTAATTATTTTATCACAATTATCCTACAACGCATCTATGTGTTATCACAAATAATGAATTACCACACCCTAACTCCAAGCATGACCTTGTATAACTATGCCATGACCTCAAGAGCAACTTAGACACTTACAACATCACACCCAATTCTTTTATGTTATTTGGAAATGATATTACACACAATGGAATATTTATTTAAAATATGAGAGCATGTGTAGGATTGCAAACCTTACCATATGGGTGAAGTCGTAGACTCCATCCCTTGCCATGTGGGAGGGGCTTCCTAGATTTCATGAGGCCTTCTTTGCTAGCATTCTTAATTCACAAATAGAATATACCAATGGTAGGGCCTTCTTATTGGCCTTCCTCCTAGTGTAATTTGAGCCATGGATTATGTGGAAATTAAAACTTGTGCCATGAATTATATTTGAGTCAATGATGAGAGCCATTAGAGGAGAGGTGACGAGGTTTGCTATCCCATAGTTAAGTTCAAATTCAAGTCGTTGACAGTGTTGGTGGCTTTCTTTGCATAATATGTTTCCAATGGCATTTATTGTAATAATATTGATCATCATTTTTTTAAACTGATCCAAAATGGATTTACATAGATACCCTATGAATTTATTGATGCTCTAAATGAGTGATAGAATTTGGGATATCTCAAAAATGGTGTTTATTTTGTCAAATTCAGGTTAGTCCATTTATGAGTGAAGATAAATTTAATTCAACCAAGATTCTAGGACTCTCTTCATGAAAAAACAACCAAAAGACATTGATATGATCCTTAATCATTAACTTGAACTGTTAGACATTACAATTGACAATCCAATTTCTCCATATCTAAAACTTATTTTTATGATTAAGGACTATGTATCCAGTTCGAAGGAAGAGATCTTCACACGTAATCGTTGGATAAAATATCACTTTTTTTCTCTCATCAATGATGGTTGTGGTTAGAGGAACCTAGTTTCTCAAAATCTTGTTTCATATTTACAACATCCTACTATAACACTTCCTACCCTCTATCACCTCGATTGGGTTGAAGATGTCGATAATTCCACACTAATATCATGCAGATGTGAAGTCATTTTTTCCATTGGCCCTTCAAGGGTATTTTTCATTACAATGTCACTCTAATGCACTACTTTTCACTAATTCTTGGGAATCTCTTATGATTGAAAATTGCATCCAAATTTGAATCTTAGGAGGCACAAGTAGGAGAATTCCAAGAAAAAGAATCTTTTAATGGAAAGAAGGAAATGTAACATCGTTTACACAATAGTGTAGAAGGAGTTGAACCTGACTAGCCTCCATCCCAAAGAAGGGAACAAGATGACAAATTTGTTCCCGGATCAAGTTTCATATAAAGAAGAACAAGGTATATGCTTTTTTCAATTCTAGTTCATAAGCAAACCTCATTGCAAAATACATAGTAAGTAAACATGGTTTAGATATGCATTATCACCTTCATCCATATGCTTTGGGTTGAGTGAATAAGGATGTAGAGTTAAAAGTTACCAAGAAGTGTAAGTTGATATTTGTTATCAGTGCAAATTTTATTAATGAAATATAAATCGATGTACTTCCTCTGGATGTTTTTGGCATAATGTTTGGTAGTTCCTATGAGGGATGTTATCTTCATGATAAGGGCCAACCAATATTGCTTAATCAAGGATGTTAAATAGTTTGTGCACAAAGGGAATTCTAAGATCTCTTTGGTGAGTGCATACGAAGCTAAGAGATTGATCAACTCAATCGAGAATAGTATGTACTTATTTTTTTGAGACAGAATCAAGTGGACACCAATTCCATAGGTGTGAAATCATCCTTTGAAGGATGCACGAAAGAACTAAAGTGTTGTTTGAGAAGGCATCATAAGCTAGAGAAGGCATCAAAACTAAAGGGAAGAAAATAGGTATTCTCACAATGAGGATGAAATAATAAGATACCTTATTAAAAAAAATTACTTTGAGGAAGATATGTTGTTACTTTCATAGGATGATATTTGTCCTAAAATTAGAAGAATCAAATAATCGGTCCTTGGGTCACAATAGGTCATAATTCCTAAAGTTAGTTCTTGAGGTCAAAGTTCTCAAGGTTAAAGTTACTGAGGTCATAGTTCTTGAGGTCATAGTTCTCGAGTTCATAGTTCCCTCGGTCAAATTTCCTAAGGTCATAGTTCTAGAGGTCAAATTTCATGAGGTCAAAGTTCCTGAAGTCAAACTTCATGAGGTCAAACTTCACGAGGTCACAGTTTTAGAGATTATAATTCCTGAGGTTAAAGTTCTCAAGGTCAAAGTTCCTAAGGTCATAGTTCTTGAGGTCCAATTTTATGAGGTCATAGTTCCCTAGGTCAAAGTTTTTGAGGTCATAGTTCTTGAGGTCAAAGTTGATGAGGTCATAGTTTTTGAGGTCAAATTTCTTGAGATCAAATTTCCTGAGGTCATAGTTCCCAAGGTGAAAGTCCAAAGGTCACAGTTCCTAAAGTTATTTCTCGAGGTTAAAGTTAATGAGGTTAAATTTCTTGAGTTCATAGTTCAAAAGGTCAAAGTTCCCGAGGTCATAGTTCCTAAGCTCATATTTCTCAAGATCAAAGTTCCTTAGGTCATAGTTCCTAAGGTCAAAGTTTTTGAGGTCAAATTTCTTAAGGTCATGGATCCTGAGGTCAAACTTCCTTAGGTCATAATTCCTAAAGTTAGTTCTTGAGGTTAAAGTTATTGAGGTCATAGTTCCTAAGTTCATAGTTCTTGAGGTCAAAGTTCTTGAGGTCATAGTTCATGAGGTCAAATTTCCTGACATCATAGTTCTTGAGGTCATAGTTCTCGAGGTCATAGTTCCTAAGGTCAAATCTCTTAAGGTTAAATTCCCTAAGATCATAATTCCCAAGGTCATGATTAATGAAGTCATATTTCTTGAGATCATAGTTCTAAAGATCATAGTTCTGCATGTCACAGTTCCCGAGGTCAAAGTTCCTAAGGTCATAGTTCCCTAGGTCATAGTTCCTAAAGTTAAAATTCATGAGGTCATAATTCCTAAGGTCATAGTTCTCAAGATCAAAGTTCATAAGGACATAGTTCTTGAGGTTAAAGTTCCTATATTCATAATTATTTAGATCAAAGTTCCTCAGGTCAAAAGTTCATAGTTTCTAAGGTTAAAGTTCCTAAGATCAAAGTTATTGAGATCAAAGTTCCATAGGTCATAGTTCTGCACGTCAAAGTTCCTAAGGTCAAAGTTCCCTAGCTCATAGTTCATGAGGTTAAAGTTCCTTAGGTCATAGTTCTTGAGGTCAAAGATCCTAAGGTCAAAGTTCTTGGTGTCAAAGTTCCTAAGGTGAAAGTCCTTGAGATCAAATTTCTTAAGGTCATAGTTCCAGAGGTTATAGTTCTCGAGGCCAAAGTTCTCAAATTCAAAGTTCCCAAGGTTTTTCTCATGGTCATAGTTATGAAGTTCATAGTTCCAAAGGTCATAGTTCTTGAGGTTAAATTTCTTGAGATCAAAGTTCTGGAGGCCATAGTTTTTTAGTTCATAGTTCCTGAGGTCATAGTTCCTAAGCTCAAAGTTCTTGAGCTCATAGTTCCTAAGGTTAAAGTTACTAAGGTCAAATTTCCTAAGGTCAAAGTTGTTGAGGTCAAAGTTCCTGAGGCCATAGTTCCAGAGTTCAAAGTTCCTTAGGTCATAGGTAACAGTTAATAAAAAATGCCTCTGATTGGATAATTGATGAAGTGGTATGACAATTGGAGAGAAGTATCAAATGAAATTTCTATAGAAATTATTTCCACCAAGAAAACTCTTCAAATATATAGTATTAGAGGGGATGGACCAATCCTTATGGACTTGGAATTTGAAGGGATTTCCATACACAACATTGTGATTAATAACAAAACCCAAAAAATCATTGGAAGTTTGACCAAATAAGGAATTATTCATTTTGTCTTGTAACGTTGTCACAAAAGATCAAGAGTAATATAAATACACTGGATATGATCCTTACAACCACTGTTATAGACCAATATGGCATATGAATACACTACCATAAATTTTCTCAAATATGGATAGACCAATATGGCATATGAATACACTACCATAAATTTTCTCAAATATGGATAGAATATGTCATTGATTATCCTCATAAATGTGGTTGGGGAATTAGTGAGACCAAAACACATGATTAGCCACCCATATAAACCATATTTAGTTTTGCAAGTTGTTTCCAAGTATTTGAAGGGTTCATATGTACATGATGATAAATGAAATTTAGATTAATCTTGTTGAAATATTTGGCCCCTTTTAACTGGTCTATGGGTTCTTTGATTGAAGGCACTGGATGTTGGTTTTCATGGTTATCTTGTTTAATTATCTATAGCCTCATATGACCCCAAAGAGTACATATACGGGGTTAGTGTGGAATGCTCAACTTCTTTAATCCAATCGAGGTGATAGAGGGTAGGAATTGTTGTAGTAGGATGTTGTAAATCTGAAACTAGAATTTGAGAAACTAGGTTCTTCTAACTACAATCATCAATGATGAGAGAAAAACAATGATCGTTTACCTAGAGATTATGTGTGAAGATATCTTCCTTCAAACTAGCTACATAGTCCTTAATCATAAAAATAAGCTTTAGATATGGAGCAACTGGATTGTCGATTTTAATGTCTACAACTTCAATTTAATGATTAAGGATCATATCAATGTCTTTTGTTTTTTTTTCATGAAGAGAGTCATGCAATCTTGTTTGAATTAAAGTGCTCTTCACTAATCAATGGATTGGCCTAAATTTGAAAAAATAAACACCATTTTTGAGATATCCCAAATTCTAACATCACTCATTTAGAGCATCAATAAATTCAGAGTATTTATGTAAATCCATTTTGGATCAATTTAAAAAAAACAATGATCAATATTATTAAAAAAATTCCATTGGAAACATTCTATGCAAAGGAGGCCACCAACACTATCAACAACTTGAATTTGAACTATTAACTATGGGATAGCATACCTCATAACAAAGGAAGTAATATGTTTCCCACCATGGCAAGTTCTTTTACCTCTTCTCTAACAACTCTCATCACCGACTCAAATATAATTCATGGCACTATTTTTAATTACCACATAAACCATGGCTCAAATCACACTAGGAAGAGGGCCAATAGGAAGGCCCTACCATTGGCATATTCTATTTGTGACTTAAGTATGCTAGCAAAGAAGGCCTCACAAAATCTAGGAATCCCCTCCCACATGGCAAGGGATGGAGTTTATGACTTCACCTTCACCCATCTGGCAGGGCTTGCAATCCCACACATGTTATCATATTTGAAATAAATATTTCGTTGTGTGTAATATCATTTCTACATAACATAAAAGAATTGGGTGTGATGTTGTAAGTGTCTTAGTTGCTCTTTAGGTCATGGCCTAGTTATACAAGGTCACACTTAGAGTCAGGGTGGGGTAATTCATTATTTGTGATAACACATAGTTGTGTTGTAGGACAATTGTGATAAAATAATTAATGTTCTTAACCCTTCTTATGGTGATCTTGGGATCAATAGGGTACAACTCTCCCATGGATTTGGGATTTGGATTTCCTAAGTTGAGTAAGCATATATTGTGCTTCAAAACATAAAATGCCCCCAAAAAACCCACTCTAATAATATCTTTTTGTATTTCTTAATGCTTTAACAAAAATTAAAAACACACTATGTTCTAAGTGTCTAACTAGCTCTTGAGGTCGTGGCCTAGTTATAGAAAGTCACACTTAGAGTTAGGATGTGATAATTCATTATTTGTATTAACACGTGTTGTAGGATAATTGTGATAAAATAGTAAAAGTTCTTACTTTTTAGCATTTTTTTAAGGGGATTTTTCCTTTTATGAATGGTAAATAAATTTAACTTATTTTCACACATTTAAGTGAAGATTTGGATTTGAAAATATCTTGCCAATGGATACAATAATATGTCCAAATATTTAATGTAATCAATAATTACATCTTTACAAATTCTAAGTAGAATATGTTCATCAAAATATGAATTTAGATTATTATTATGTTTTTAAAATATATATAATTTTTATTATAAAATAATTATTTGTATACAAAAACCTGCATTAAAAAAATACTTTATTTATATATAGTAGTCACATTTTCAATCTCTTTGAAAAATACAAAATGATATTAATATTAATAATATTCAATATAATGAATAACCACATCTCACAAATTCCACATAAAATATGCCACATATATATATATATATATATATATATATATATATA
>ML844985.1:10094-26874 GCA_009831015.1 Picea engelmannii | reverse complement strand
CACATCCTAATATTTCTAGCAAATAAAAAATGACATTGCATTATTTATAAGTGGAAAGATAAAAATATTTTTTAAGTTTTAATTTATTAAATTGAAAAATCTATCATATAATTCTATATTAAAAAAAATGTATCACAAATAAATAAATGAATAAGCATAGCTTCACATGAGAAAATTATAAATGGTAAGTATAAAGATTTAAATCTTTTTTTTTTAAATAAAAAAGTGGAACCTGCTATATTAGATTAACAAAAAAATTTGACAAAATATACAGTAGTGTAGGTCTAATGTCACCAAAAATGTTGCCGATTACCAGAAACCAGCATAGGTGGAGAGCAAATAGCAGTAGCATGATAAAACATGAAGTAAAGTAGCATATGTCCTGCCCGGAGGAAACCAGGACAGATGTCTATAGTCCAAATGCACATAAAACAGTAACATAATAAGACTAGGAACCAAGAGAGCATAAAAACCTAGGTGCCTGGTGACCTGTCGTCCTCGCCAGTCTGCCACGTGGACCCAGTCGGGATGGCAAATGCCTGCGCGCAGAGGGGGCACTTCCGTTGAGCTGGAGCATTGGAATATGCATCGAGGAGCAAGTCCAGGTGCTAGCCCATGATAAGGGCCCGATGCTCCAGGTCAGACATGTGGCCACGAAGGTCGAACACTAGAGCCAGGTGCTCTACCCGGAGGAGAGAGCCATGCATATTTCCACCCACGTCGTTGAGGGGAACATTCCTCGAGTCCACCGCCGCTCCAAAACCAGCGTCGAACACCCTCTGCTCTGCATCAACCTCTGCACCCTTCGTTTTTGTTTCATTCACCTGCATGTCATGGTTGCTGGGATTGTTGTCGCCTAGGCATGGGATTTCTTCAATAATGCAGCCGGGGGTATCGTCTTCCTGTGTCGAAATAGGTCTGCGTTCCTCCCGGTGAGTCGCCTCAATGGCGCGGGGCTTCTCTGCAATCGACAGGTCTTCCATGAACGAGTCTTCCACCACGACACAGGTGGGAAAATCCTCCTCAGTACCAGCCTCCTGCCGGTCTTTCGGAGTATTTGCCTTGACATCTCGACTACAGCCAGCTCCCTGCTCAGCAATGGTGGCGAGAAGCGCCAATTTCTCAGCCCGAGCTTGCTTCCGAAGTATGGAGGTCGCTAGAGCCAAAGCGCGTTCCAATTGCTCTTTCCATCGCCGTTGCGCCTTATGGGCATTCCAGGCCGTGCCACGGCGAGGCCTGCCTCTCTTTCTAGCCATGGTGAAAGAACAGAGCGTTTGCAGGGATAGGCAGATGAGCCAGGATGAGAGTAGTTGCAGGTGCAAAGCACGAGCAAACCGACTCTGTCTCGGCACACATAGAGACAAAATACTCGGACAATCCTTACCAAAATACAACAAAAATGCAAAGAGCCAGGGCGAGAGGAGTGCAGGACTGCACCAGAGCGTCCAAGCGAAAAGTAGAGCCGAGGCAGGAGCAGTCCCGCTTTGTCCAGGCATATAAGAAATCAAATAACCAGAAGCCGAGGTCACCTGTCCGCACTTAACCCCATCCATCCCGAGTGCGTTGTGGACGTAAATGATCGCACGAGGGAGGATTCCCTCTGTCGTATGACTGCAACTATGGCCGTCCCCCATCATTAATGCAGATTTGTGGGTGACGATCATCGACATTTATGCCCAGGATGAGTGCTATTCCAATTGTCGCCATAGAACTACGTGTCACCCCATCCAAGACGGTATAAAGATTTAAATCTATTTTAATAAAACCTTGTATTTATTTAACCACATCAAATCATTATATTGGAAACAGTGACAAACTCCATAGTGTAGAGACTAGAGAACAATAAAATATAATTTAAATCTCAGATTTAATGAACTAGATCGAATCCTTGTACGGAAAACACAATAATAAAAAATACTATATTTTGGGTAAAGGCAAGAAAAAAAGAGTTATGAAACTAAAGCATTCCATAATCATAGAATTTGGAGTATATACTAAGGCTACTACATACTTCAATACAAACTAAAAATTCAAATACTCAAATAAATACCGTTAAGCACTATCCTCAAAATTGTATTAGTGTACATCAAAATGCTTTAATTCTTCTTCAACGATCAATTATATATATATAATTATTATTATTATTGAGGAAAATAAAAAATATACATATAAAACTATATATTATTAAAAACGGAAATAAAAAAAATATACATAAAAAAACTACATTGGATCCTTTTGAGTTTGATGAGCTTCTTTCGGACAACATGCAAGACATTTATATTTTTATTATAAGTCAATTTTGATCGCATATTTTGACAAGTCATTGAAAATCGAGTGAGAGGAATATCATCTTGAAGACATGTGGAGGATTTTTTGTTTTTAGCAGTGCCTATTTTTAAGCGTGTTATATTTAGCAAGGGAAATGGTTTGTCCTCAGCTCAAATATTTTTCGCATGAGGCAATGTCTCCACTTTTTCAAAGCTCTTTAATCATGAGTGCTATGGATCCTTTTATGCTCTTTCAATTTTTTGTATTCAAAACATACAACAAATCCGTTCCACTTTTTCAAAGCTCTTTAATCATGAGTGCTATGGATCCTTTTATGCTCTTTCAATTTTTTGTATTCAAAACATACAACAAATCCGTTCTGACTAAGGATTCCACCAAATCCTTCTTTACATGCATCTGTGAAAACCACAAAATCTTCATTCAGATAAGCAATCCTCATAATTGGAACACTGGTCTGCCACAAAAACCCTACTCAACATTTTCGGCTTTCTCTGGAGATTCCCTCTGCGGATTTTCTTAGAGCCCAAAGGATGGATCGATAACAACAAAGCCCTATGTGCAACTTCTCCATGGACGGAGATTACTCCTGACATCCGTACAGGCTCCTGATATGATCCCTCCTACCACTCAACCGAGTGCGTCTCATCCCCTGCTCGCATCCCATCTCTGGCCTAGAATTATAGAACTGTGGAGGCTACATCTCATAGAAGGAGAGCACATGCGTGTCATTCTTGTCAGGGTGGACTTGCTTGATATTATGAGATTTATATAACTATTTATTCGACGTAGTTCGATCAGTGCCCCTGCTCGAGCTCTTGACTGAAAGGAGATGGTGTGAGAGCAAAGGAATATTGCGGATTATTATTTGGTGATTGCAAGGAAAATAGAAAGCCCCTACCTTTTCGATGAGGAGGATTTCATGACGCTTTCCCTATCAAAACAAATATGGTTCTACATCCTCCTGTTGCTATCCCAGGTTCATGTTCTACCTTTTTCCATCACCTTGTATCGCTTCGAACTAAACATCGTTTTTGAAAACAGTAGTTTAAATGTTCTATTTTTTGGCTATTTTTTTGACAATTTTTTAAGTTTGATTTTTCCCGAAATCCAGTGATGAATGGTTGAATCTACAGATTTGAGTGGTTAAATTAATATAATCCAAGTGCTCCAGGAGTTTTTCAGCATGCTAAATCTATTTATATATTGAGAAATACAATTTAAACATAAAATAACAATTTTGTCCAAATTTACATCAAATTCCGACCAAAAAATCCAAAAAATAGAATGTTTAACAAATGCCTTTTTGAAATAAGCTTGAAACGAATGGGAGGCGATAGAATGCAATATTTAAATTTTGAATTTGAAACTAAGACCTTCCTTGCCAACTCAGTGATCCCTCGATTACTCAACCATCTGCAAACAGAGTAATCTAACTGTCTTACAGTGGGACAGGAGACGAGAACTACGAGATGGCCTCCGGCATTGGAGACATCCCATCTCCAAGCACCGAGAAGCCATTTCGTAGAAAATTTAACTTACTTCAAATAAAAAGAAAAAAAAAAAATTAAGGTCTCATACAGATCGGTTGTAAAGTTAATTAAATATTGGACGTGCCACCGATACAATTAACAGAAGCCATACAATCAAATTTGAATTTTTTTGTAAGATTAATTAATTTTGCAACGGTACAAATCTCAACGGTTAAAAATTAAAATTCAAAATTCGTACTAGCTACCAATAGTACCATCTTGAGCCGTATGATTGGATTCAATTTTTCATACAACCACCAAATCATTTGTATGCTAAAAATATGTGGAAAATCCACCCAGTCATTGTACATCAACTGTTAATCATAAGACTAGCAATATCCAGTCTGTTGCAAAGTTTTAATGACTCTGCAGACAGGATGACCATGCAACCATGCTTGTGCTTTTCCATACCCTGAACATTCACCATCATGCTCCCATATACATCCCATCTCGTAGCGCATCCATGCTCCCATTCACCATGCCCATCTTGATTCCCTGATTCTAACGATCCATCTTTCGGACACTCCCTCAAACGTTGTCTCACGTTAACATTACCTTTGCAGTTGGCAAGTGTTGTACAAATTAATTGAAATTTTGTTTGAAATTCAAAATTCAAATATTGTGAATGCCTCCCAAATTTCCTGTTCACTTTCAGCAGTGAACATTACACTCTAGCTGCAGAGATATTGATTACACATTTTACAAACCACAAGAAATACCACCATCGGATTCATCTGTTTTGTGATCTAGCCATGTCGCCATACGGATATTATTTTAAAATACACCATGCGGTATTATTCATTGTGATAGATGACGAATATTTTGACCTTGCAGAATGACGAGGAGGAGGGCCTTAAATACCTTGGTTTTTCCAGGATGTTGCTCAGATGGCCACGACTTGTCTTTCTAGTATCCAAGGGTACGCTAGAGCGAATTTGGGGCCACTAAAATAGGGGGTTTCAACTATGGAGGGAGTTGTTAAGTTTTTTTTCATCCCCGTCCCCTAGAAGTCTGAGTGAAAGCCTTTTGAGATTATGTAATTCATAGATAAAAAGGTATGTTGATAGCCTTTTCCTTGCTAACCATTGAAGAGAAATTAATTTTCTTTTGATTTTACTGTGGCTTATTAGAATTTATGTTATTTTTGTTGTGAAAGCACTATGTTACTCTTCACCTTGTGTTACAGCTTGAAAATTAAAGATTATTATTCTTGGGATCTACTCGTCCCACTTGAACAGGTTGTATACATAGGACTTGAGCATTGAGGAGTCTTTTGTGCAGACCTAAACAAAATATACCCCACCAATACCACTAACAATAAAATTACTCTCAACATTCGTAGCCCCAATGTGTTCGACAGCAAATACTTAATATATCTGGTGGAGAGGCTTCACTTCGAATCACTCTCTCTTTTCTAGCTCCAAAACCAAGAAGCTCCAAGACCAAGAATATAGTGCACATCTTCTCCACCAATCAGACGGTGTTCTTTCATAAATTTAGGAGGATCATCCTAAAAATGGCGTAGCTAGACGTGCTCACAGAGAAGATTTAGGGAGAGATTTGCAGCAACTACTCTGCTCAGAATCCCCACGCCTCATATACATGGATACTTACAACTTTGGTCAACAACAATGCTCAAACTCATTAATGGAGCAATTCAAAATATTAAGAACATCACATAGAAGTAGAATGATGGTAAATATCACAATAAGAAAAGGGATCGAGCCAAAAAGAAAAAATTATAACTATGATAAGGAGTTTTCCCAACATTTGCACAAATGAGTAAGAAGAAGGTATTATGGAATCCAAGAAGTCGCATACAAACAACTAAAATAGCTTACAGATTGGATTTCCAAAGAGAAAAATCCTTAAAACCTAACACTACAAACATACTCTAGTAAAAGATTTTCCATGAATTCTTCTCTTAACCAAATACTAAAAAATGATATTCTCTTGAGTTGCCAATCCTTTTCCTTGGGTTACTTTACACTTTTCATCACTTTTTGCATGCTCAATTTCTACCTTCTTTCGTGCAACTGAATCCAAAAACTAGAACAAAATTGAGGTGGCCTAAGGAGGCTTGCCAAGGTAGGTATGTGGTGAAAGTAATTCCCAAAATAGAATGAAGGCTGAGGTGGCTTAAGGAGGCTCGACACTTTAGGAATTTTGTGCCCACTCTAATAAAATATCAGAGTTTGGTTACCACCTTGCTTCCACTATGTTGACGATTAAAATCACAACGATGAATTTCGCCCGCAAAGGATTGTTGAAAACGCTATTATTTAATTATGATAATAATATAATACTAGTAGGTGGGACCTCCTTGTATATTAGAGGTGCAAGGATAGGCATATGACACATATTTTTTTATTGTTATGATGTTGACTACACACTTCTACCTTTTTGATGATGCAGTCTGGTTGCATTTGGTGTGATAATGAGTGGTTAACGCATGATGTTGGTAATAATTTACGACATTGAACAGGTTCTATGTCACAAATTATGGTTAAGAACATGTGTTTCCTCTTAAGAGGTCACAAGTTCAAATCTAGAGGGGGGTAGGGTATGTATACCTCCATAGACTTTACCAGTCAAATTGTTGGGCGGAGGGGGGTCCCTTGTCCCACAAACAAGGGGGTCTCATACACCAATTTGGTGTGGCTTCGTCGTGACCTTAAAAATAGATTATTATTATTATTATGAGTATGAGGATGATGTTAGTTACAGTTGCTATGTTATAACCTTGTTACTAATTCTTATGTTGATTACTTAGCCACATATATGAAAGGGATACTTAATGGTAGCATGATCAAAACAAGGGAAATTATGGAAAGGTTCTCTAGTTCAAATAAAAGGAAAGAAAACATGTATTAATCCTTGAGCTATAATAAAAGACTACATGCAAGTTTCAAATGAAAGAGTTCATGGGTACAAGTGTTAGTCCTAACTATTATACTTTTGTTTAATTAATGGACTATGCAAATTTCATTAAAGTCGAATGGAGTGACATATAGCATTGTTAATATGGATTATTGTGTGGAGTTATGGCAAGGGTTAACGTATGAAGTAGTTTGGGTGGAGCACTATGCAATAGATATGGTCTCAGATCTTATGATGGTTTGGCATTGATTATGCATTGGTTATATAGTTTGATTTGTTGGTGGATGTTATGCTTATTGGGTTGTCTAGTACTTTGAGTTGAATGGAGCCAGGTGATGGAAGCGACGTGCATTTACTACACGTCACTCCAAACCTTCCCTATCGCCCATCACCCTAGCTTTGTTTCATTGTTGCAATTTCTCTCTATTGGTTGTGAAGCTCCGCATTTTCATTTTTTTTTTTAGAAGGGAAAGCTCGACCAACTCGTCATTTAAGTGTTTTTCCCATGGGTATGGTTTTTTTCTCTCCATACATGAAGTATTCTCTGTTTTATGAACCAAATGGTGGTTCAATGATGCTTGGATTCTATGTTTTCTTGAGATTTTCGATTGTGTGTAAATGTGGTGTTATGGCTCTTTGTGATGATTGTAAAATGTTGGAAATTGCAAGAAAAAGATTGGGTGTTATTAACTTGTTCATTGGTTGTTTTCTCGGTCAATATAGTTTATGATGGGTCTCTGTTGAATAATAAGTAACAGTGATGCAATAAGGCTCTAGGTTGATGACTGAGGGTTCTTGTTATGTGTATCATTGTCTGTTAACTCGTTTCCTCTCAATCGTTGTGGTAATCCTTACCCAGTTGCAGAGAAATTGCCAATGGTGGTGTGTTCTTTTATCGAACCCTGAACTGTTGTTAATAGCTCGTTCCCAACTTTCTTTTCGTCGAAATCTTGCCAAAGGTCCAATCTTGGTCACCAGAATATTAATACAAGATTGTGTGTTTAATGGATTAGAAGGGTTCCACACACCACCCCTATCATTCCCATTGTATGATGTATGTGGATTCATTTTCAATGATTGTCAAAAGTTATTAATCTCTTAGGTGATTGAAAAGAGACATTGTCTCGTTGTGTTTGAATACCCACCACTGTTAATTTAACCCTTGTCTCTTATGTGCAAGTGTTAGATGCACCTGTGTGCACTGAGTTATTTTACTCTTACAGTATTTTCTCTCCTCGGGTGTTAACTATTGGTTCTGTCAAGAGCTTGGATTAATAAGTAAGGACTGTATGGCTCACTGTTGTTTCATTTTCAAAATTGTTTTTTTGACCTGTGGTTGATGGTTAAATGGATATAAGTATTGAAATACTGCCATCTCTCTGTGTTTTTGTTTAAAAGATAAACAAGTGTTGCCTCCCTGCATTTTGTTTTTGACAGAGCTGACTCAGACTCTATTTGTCTTTGCTCTCCTCGGGCAAATTCTGAGGTTTGTCAAGTGTCGGGTTATCAGTTAATGATTGTGGAAATTTAAGGAGACCTGCTCTCTCATTTATAAAACCATCCATTTTGGTCGAATCTCTGTGAGGTCCCTTTGTGATGAAATTATTTAAACAAATTAAAAAAGGAAAGGCATGGTTGCATACAGTCGAGGCCTCCCTTGCTATTCATTATGGTTTCGATCACTATGTTTTATCCAATATGGTCTTGATTGCATAAGAAAACACCTGGGTGAATTTTATTAAGCCCGATCAAGGTTCTGGCAAGTTAAAAAAGGGTTCATGTGTGTCAATCGACTTATGCTCACTTCATATATGGTATGGTTATATTAGTTATCGCACATGCTACCAATTGTTTAAAAAAATAAGTTATATATGCTGAGATCAAGATCAGGGTTTATGTTTGGATTGACTGGTGTTTCAATTCAAGATTTTATCGATTGATTGATTACAGTCTTGTGTATGATCGAGCATGCTTTTAAGTTTGTCCAGGTTTTTGAAAATACACTTGTGTACATTTAAATTGGGCCCAATGGTTGATTGGTGAACAATGACTGTTGATTTGTTATCGTGGTGCACTATTGATTACCAGGGACAGAGGTTAAACATATTGATGTGCATGTTTTGATTATTTTTTAAAAGAAGAAGAAGAAGGGATCAACGTTATAATAAACAATATTGTTGAATGGAAAAAGTTTTATAAGTTATGAATGCACAGACTGTTAAAATTAAGGATTTCTAAGAAATTTCATTATTGAAACAACAAGCAATTTTGTATACAATTGAGGAACAATGAATTGTTGGTCTTCGAAGTGGATGCCTTTTGGATTAATTTTGAACAGATTTATGATTGTATGATTTATTTAATTTGATTTATGAACATTATCCATCAAATTCCCTACCATTTTCTCACTTTTTTGCTCAATACATATCACCTCACAATCTCAGATTCATTTTGCACGCCCTGTTCTTAAATTTAAATCGAAAATCTGTATTACAATGATTAATAAATAACACAGAGATGACTCACAACTTATATGATTTGGTTGTTGTTTCATAGTTGATTTTTCAATGAATTTTTGAGCAGTAATCGTGTTCTTACTCCCTTTCATTTTCTCACTTTTTTTTTCAATACAATCCCCTCAGATATCCCAAAACCCTAATTCACCCCCTTCTCATTGACAATTATTGATTGAATTTTATGGATTGGATTGCATGGATCTGATGTGATTGATGAGCCAAACGTTGATTCATATTAAGAGATGTCATGTATGGTTTGTTTGAGAATCTAGTTGCTAATAAACGTGGTATACAAAATGAGCTTCTTCAGTAGAGGAAGTCATGGCTGAAATAACAGGGGCAAAGGGAATTTGAACAGAGGGCCTAGAAGGCCAATATTAGAAATACATTTTGATGCAGGTCCTGAAGATTTAAACTAGCTCTTCCAAGATGGATTTTTCAATTAGATTGGAAGAGGGGTGGTCCAACCTAGACCAGATAGGCCCCCTTTACAAACCCAACATGTCCCTGGTATCCCTATGCCCCCTCATGTTTCATTGCAACCTGAAGTCCCTGAGAATGATGGATGTCAGGAGATTGTTCACCCAACAGTCTCCCAACATCGTGGCTGGCCAAATTTCTCTCTACCTGCTCCTCCTCCACCTACTAACCCAAATGCCCAGATTTACCCTGCACACTCACGTGTACAATCCTTCCACACAAGAAAGAGACTCAAAACCGAAGCCCACCATATGCATGATAAAGAAAAATTTGGTGTTGCCCCCTCCTCCCCCTCAAGTGATTCAACCAAATCTGTTTCATCTCGCATGCACTTGAGAGATGATTGTTCTCATGTCATCAGTGAGATCAAGTCTAAAGGCTCTACACAAACTAAGGCTAATTCAAAAAAGTCAAAAGGAGATATCAACAACAAAGGGAAAATTTCCTCTCAAAGTGGAAAATACGGTTTTTTATTTTACTTTATTATTGTTTAATTAAGGACAGTGGACTGCTAAAGGTTTTCGACAACTTACTATTTTTGGATATACTGGATATTATATGTTTGGATATGACTTGAAATATCATTGATATTTAATTTTCAAATTATGAAAATGATTATGGGAGCCACAAGGAGGGATGTGTCTGATTTATTGTCTAGTTATGTTTATTTTTGTTAAAGAAATTAAAGGGAGTTACAAGGGGTCCCACCTACTAGTTATTATTTATTAAAAGACCCTTATTATTATTAATTATTCCCCTAAACTAAAAGTTAGTTGAGTTTTTGCTAACTTAACTAAATGAAGTAGTTGAACCACTTCAACTAATTTGGAATGTATAAAAGCCAAATGAAGAGGAATAAAAAGAGGAGAATAGAAGGAGAAAGCATACTAATGTTTGCTCTTGAGTTTTATTGAGATAGTTCAGTTTTCATTCATTCTTCAATTCATTAAAATCCTAATTCTCTTTTATGACATCAGGGTCCTATTGTAGATAGAAAGATTCAAAGATGAATTACATCATTCAGACACTTGTTTTCATAGGTGTTGATCTATCTTTGATAGTCTGTGTAGACTTGTTTATTTATGAATTAAATTTCATGACTGATAAAGGATATTGTGCAAAGTCGAGTGGGCAACAATCTGTGGCAAGCTGATACAATTTTTAAAGTTCAATTTTTACTTCCTGTTAGAGTCCTTTTTTATGGTTTTCATCAAAGATATCTAAGTTTGACTTTGGTCCAAACTCCCTCTGGGATTTTTGTAAAGAGAACAAATCTTTTGATTTCTTGGAATGAAATAAGCGATTGTTTTTATGTCTCATATACGTTGATATGTGACTTGGTATTTTTTATTTTGTCTCCACATTTACCTTTTGCATCTGTATTATTCAGAAAATGGTATAAAAATGTCATACTTTTTTGCAACAATATTTTATTAAAAAAATCAGCCTAACCCCTTGTAATTAATACTTGTGGATTGGGAAACACTTTTGAGGCTATAAACATAGGGTAACATTACCGACTATATTGCATTAGCCAAGTAAGATTCAAAAATGCTTGAGTAAGATAATTTCATATCTTTTCATCAACATTTATTTGGAAACCATACTGAGGAGATCTTCAATATCTATCTAGTGGATTATATGCTTGATTTCATTGAATATATTTGTATTTTTGATATCTTTCCTTTGACAATTTATTTTCTTCGTGACTGTACATGTTGTAAGGCAGCCCAATATTGAGTTTGTTCTTAAATATCAGACCAACATTGCTTTAAAATTTTTTAATACCATCTTAGAGACCGCTAATACTCGGGTTGAGCTTGAACGCTCATGAGCAGTAGTTGAACAAGACACAAGTGTCCAAGAACGTTGGGAAGCTAGGAAAATACAACCTAGGAATCAACTTTAGCTTTCTTTTTCCTAAAGTTTGGTTCTTCTATTCATCTCCTTAAACCCTCGTATCTCTAGGAGAAGAATAGGTTTGTCACCTGAGATTAATCCTATTGCTGAAATAGGAAGAAGAAATGTTGTTTTATCAACCCAACAAAGTACTCTAAGGATAACTTTGTCTGATTCATCGAGTTTGTCTTTCTCTTCCTTACCTTTCATTCAAAAAATGGCGTCTAGTGGTGGTTCCAGTGGTTTTGGTGGCACTGGAGGTGCTTCTTCATATCAGCCTTCAGCCTCGTCAATAATTGGCAGTTTGTATAGTCATCAAATTCCAGTCTAGTCAACTACAAACCCCACCAAGGTCATTAAAAAGTATGGTCTCTTTCAATTTGAGGAAGACGCTACCACTACTTTGTGGCATGTTTCCTCTCCACTAAATTTAGCACCTGCCACTCATCCTCTTCCCAAATTCAAAGAGAATCTCCCAAAGTTTTTTGGGAATAACAAAATCACTAATAATGAACACTTGGTGTCATTTTCGAATGCCTGTCATAACATAGGATCCAATGATAATGATACTTGTATGCGCTTATTTGTTAATTCCCTTGAAGGGAAGGCAATGGTTGATTTCTTTGACCTTCCTCCTAAGATCCTTTACACTTGGGAGGAGTTAGTCTATTGGTTCAAATCTACTTATGGGCAATCCAAAATCTCAACCGAGCAGTTATGGGAATACAATAACATTGCTTATAAATATAGTGAAACTATCAAGTCTTTCAACTTATGTTTCACTAAGTTATACAACCAAATCCATGAACTCATTCGTCCTCGGAACCAAGCTGCTTTCATGCATTATTATAATGCATTACCTTCCCCCTACCATCATAGGATTGAAGAAAATGTCATTCATAACCTTGGTTCCTCTCTCCATACTTGTTTAGAGTATGAATAACAACTTGAAAAAACATGTCTTCCTAAGGGAGAATCAGTTAAACAAATGAATATGTCCACCCTCTTACAGCTTGTACAAGACATGAATAATCGAATGATATCGTATGAGAATAAAGGAAATGTCCCCTCTCTTATCCTTGGGGCCTCATCTTCTTCTTCACCACCTCTAAAGAATCTTAATGAAAATAATTTTCAACCTAAAGATGTCATGCCTCGTAGTTGGTGTAACTTTTACGAGAAACACCATGAGGAAAGTACATGTGAAGTAAAGAGGAGTGCCAAAGATAAAATCTTTGGTAAGAGACCTGAAAATACCATTGTTCTCCTATACTTTGCAGAGCCAGAGGATGTCATGATCATAAATACTAGAAATAGATCATATTCTTCAAAAGGAAAATATGATCCTCCTCACACTTCTTCTAGCCCAAGCTCATCTTCACCAACTGCTACTGTTCAAGGATCTAAGGCTCTTGATAGTTAAGGAACTAACTCTCCTCTTCCCTCTTCCAGATACAACATTCTAAATCAGTTGGCCAACATTAAAGCAGATGCTACCCTCCTGGACATGGTTTTCGTCCCCGAGCAATAAAAACATATGAAAAATTCCATGGAAGGAAAAGCTTCCATTGTAGCTAACCTCTCTAAAGAGGTAGAAGAAGAGGATTCATATGTAAATAAAGTAGGTGTACATAACTTTAGGCATCCTGTAAAAAACCCCCCGTTTTATATTTCTGTAAATATTATGGACAAGATTTCGCATTGTTGTCTCATTGATGGTGGTTTGGGCCCAAGTGTAATGTCGAAGATTATTATGGAAGAGCTAGGATTGTCTTGTACAAATGAAAACTCAAGAAGCATTCTCTCTTATAATAGTTTACAATAAACGACCATAGGTGAAATCAAGGACGTGATCTTGGTTTTGTGCACACATCTTGAAATAAGGACAACCCTTAATATCCAGGTAATTTATATGCCAATAAGTAATTACTTGGTCATCTTAGGAAGAGATAGGAAAGATTTGATGGGTGGATACATCTGACTTGACGGGACACACTTACCCATTCCTTGGAATGGTAAAAATATCATATTCCTAAGGGAGGGGAGAATTTCACCTTACATAGAAAGCATCCCACAACCTAATGTGAATTATATTGAGGAGGACCTAGGAGTGTATTCCATCTTTGCAGATGAGGACAACACTCCCTTGGAATAAATCGACATAGAGGATGGGATGTGGCATATGCACTTTG
Organism: Picea engelmannii; assembly: GCA_009831015.1. Classification (NCBI taxonomy): domain Eukaryota; kingdom Viridiplantae; phylum Streptophyta; class Pinopsida; order Pinales; family Pinaceae; genus Picea; species Picea engelmannii. The sequence continues at coordinate 13,089 of ML844985.1, read as the reverse complement.
ATGGTTCATACTCCAATGAAAGAAACAAAGCTGGTATTATCTTCTACTCTCCTGTGGGTAAAATTCATAACTTTTCCTATAGGTTAGACTTCCTTGCACAAACAATGTCACTGAATTTGAAGCATTATTGCTAGGCATTGAAAATGACTATAATTTGGGTTGTGGTCACCTCATAATTTTTGGGGATTCTAAACTTATTGTAAACCTTGTACGTAAGATATACTCTCCTAGCAACAAGTTAATGAAAATTTATACCCAAACTGTTTGGGCACTTATCTCGAATTTGTTATCTTTCAACATCACTGGTTGAAAGATAACTCAATGGTTGACATGTTAGCTATTTTTGCAGCCTCTCCTACTCGAAAAATTCTGCCACAATGTTAAGAACCAAATATCAATATAGCATAGAAAAACCTCAGAATAAGTACTCAACGCCTTGAAGAAGAGATAATTTAAGATAATAATCCTCTTCGAGGGGGCAACCTCCTTTTTCCCCACATAAATGTTCAAGTACAAGATGATTCCAAACGAAAATGTCTCCTTGGTATATATAGGAGACTAGGAGGTATAATTACAACTAATGGAATAAAGCCGACATAAATAAAATAACATTACTAATGTAATATGCCCCAATTAAGGGGTAATGAGCCAATATTAGGGCTTAACATGCCCCTCCCATTGAGACAAGTGTTGTCCGCAACACTTGAGTAACTCTGGATACTTCTGTATAAAAGAATCATCTTCCCAAGTGGAATCTTCAACCGGTAGTTTCTTCCATTTAATGAGATACTCTGAAATGGATCTATTCCTCCACTGGAGAATTCTTGTGTCAATGATGGCTTTATGCTCCAATATGATTTTTCCTTCCTCGTCAAGTTCTGACAATATAGTTTGAACTAGGATCTTGTTGCCTATAACCTTCTTTAAGCATGAAACATGGAAAACTGGGTGTACTTGTGAAGATGCGGGCAACTCCAATGTGTATGCCATAGTACCAATCTTTTGCAACACCTTATAAGGGCCATAGTACTTTGGTGATAATTTATTATCCTTCTTGGCTTGCTTGAGGGACATTTGTTTGTATGGTTGTAGTCTTAAAAATACCCAATCCCATACTTCAAAACTTATTTCACTACGATGTTGATATGCTTGTTGTTTCATGCAATTATGTGCCATGGTTAGGTTGTCCTTTAAGATTTAGAGAACTTGTTGTTGATTCTTGATGTGATCTTCCACTGCATGAACCTTAGATTTTTCTTTTAGAGAAGAAGTGATGGAAGGAGGGTGGTATCCATAGAGTGCCATAAATGGTGTCATTTTTTTTGCAGTATGAAAGGAAGTGTTATACCACCATTCTGCCAAGGGTAACCATTTGAACCATTGTGTTTGGTTATCAGAGACAAAGCAACTAAGGTATCCTTCCAAAAATTTGTTCACTATATCGGTTTGTCCATCATATTGAGGATGATCTTGATGAGCTATGAGCCAATTGAGCACCCAAACAAGAAAATAATTCTATCCAAAAATGTCCAGTGAAGATGGGATCTCTGTCACTTACAATAATATTTGGGCTTCCATGTAGCTTTTGAACTGTCTCCATGAATGCAGTGGAAACTGTACTATCTTTGAAGGGATGAGAGAGTGCACAAAAGTGTGCGTACTTGGTCAGTCTATCAACAATCACCATGATGACACTCTTTCCTTCAGACTTGGGTAACCCTATGATGAAATCTATGGAAACCTCCTCCCAACGCTGACTTGGGATGGCTAATGGTTGTAAAAGACCTGGGGTCTTAATTGTTTCCACCTTATTTTGTTGGCAAACCAAACATTCTGCCACAAACCTTTGAACATAAGTTTTAAGGCCATCCCCAAAAAAATCCTTCTTGAATATATGGTAGGTTTTCAAAAATACCGAGTGCCCTCCTACTGGAGAGGTGTGTAATTCCAATAGTACCTTTTGTTTGAGTTGGGAGTTATTAAATAAATATAAGTGATGTTTGTACCATAGTGAATCATTTTTTCATGTAAACGTATTTGATGCATTGGAATCCTACTGCAACCTTTGAATGAGAGTCCACACTTTTTCTTCATTCTTCCATTCATCCCTTACTTCTATTATCCAATCGGGTTGGATGATCGAGATAGCACAGAGAAAGGCATCAACATCTTCATCCTTTCTTGAGAGTGCATTTATCACAACATTTTGCTTCCCCTTTTTATAGACAATTTCAAAATCATAACCCAATATCTTGGTTACCCATTTTTGTTGTTCTTCTGAAAATAGTCTTTGTTCCAAGAAGTATTTAAGACTATCATGATCTATTTTGAACTTGAAGTGCCTACCTATTAGGTAAGGACGCCATTTATTCAATGCATGTAGTATTGCCATCATTTCCTTCTCATAAATGGGTTTGTGTAAGTCCTTTCCCTTGAGTGGTCGAATTTCAAAAGCTAGGGGCCTTCCTTCTTGCATCAGGACAACACCAATTCCATTTCCCGAGGCATCACATTCCACAATAAAGGTTTTTGTGAAGTCTGGAGTGGTCAAGACAGGATCTTTGCACATCACCTCTTTAAGTTGTTCAAAAGCTTTAGTTGCCTCTGGAGTCCATGAAAATGCATCCTTCTTATTTAGTGTCATTAAAGGTGCTGCTATTCTTCTATAGTGCCGAACAAACTTGTGGTAGTAACCTGTCAAACCCAAAAATCCTTTAAGATTCTTCAATGTTTTGGGAAGCAACAAGTCCATCATGGCCTTAATATTGTTAGGGTCTACCTTAACACCTTCATGAGATACAACATGACCCAAATACTCTACCTCCTTCACTCCAAAGAAACATTTGGATGGCTTGGCATATAGTTGTTGCTCCTTTAGTAGTTGTAGCACCTTGTCAACATGTCACACATGATCCTCCCAAGACTTGCTATAGATTAGTATATCATCAAAAAATACTAACACAAATTTTTGAAGGAAGGGCTTGAAAATGGAATT
>ML844985.1:0-10044 GCA_009831015.1 Picea engelmannii | reverse complement strand
AGGCCAAAAGGCATGACCAAAAATTCATAATGGCCTTCATGAGTTCGGAATGTTGTTTTTGGGATATCTTCTTCCTTCATTCTAATCTGATGATACCCTGAACGGAGATCCAATTTTGTGAAATAGATTGCTCCATGTAGTTCCTATGGCTATGGCTCCATGTAGATTGATTGATGTATTCATAGGAACTTTAAAGGATAATCAAGTGCTCATCTGGAATATGTGTTACCTTTATATTCAATATTTGGAAGTTCTCAATGTGCTCGGTAACTGAACCCTTTTGCTTGAGATTTATAAATTGGCTAAAGAAGGTATTGCTCCTTGTATCCTCATAGTGTGCTATCATTTCTTCCGTGAAAATTGTCTAAGTGACAAGTGATTTGCGAGAACAAATCCATTGATACCATACAAATTGATTGGGTTCTAAATATAAAGAAGCAATTTGTACATTTTGTGTATGTGGCACATTATGTAGATCAAAGAATTGCTCCATATGAAGTATCCATGTGATTGGGTCCTTGCCATCAAACTTCCTCACTTCGATCTTAGGAACGTGGTTGGTCTTCAACCCAAAGTTGGAGTTTCTCCATTCTCGATTCACCTTCCTTGTGTCCTCATCATGAATTTCATGGGATACATTTTCACTTTTAGGTTTCCTCTCTATTAGGAAAATTTTCAATCCTTCCATGATCTCCCCTTTTAAAGAATCCATCTTAGTATTTATTGCCTCAAACTTAGCTTCTGTTGAATCCATCATCTCTTGTAGTTCATCTTTTGTTATTGTCTTCTTTTGTAAATCATTTATGTCCCTACGCATTTCTTCACCTTCATCAAGAGTCCAAGTAGGATTGTCTCGAGGCTTATTTGGTGTAGAAGTTCCCTTTTTTGGTGGCATGTTGGCCAAGTATCACTTTAAACCTTGATTTTGAGGTGAATCTGCTAGACAATTTTCCTTTTATTGTATCTCCAAAAAAATTTCCCTTATGAGTATGAAATTTTATTTTTTATAGGTCTCTATTATTTCTTCTCTTCAATGCCACAAGTCTAATAAAAATTGGATGTGCCAAGTGGAATTTACGGTAACTTCCCCACAACTTGTTGATTTTTGGCCTTTCCAGGAGATCTCATTTGTATAGCATGCCCCACACAAAATAATTGATATAAAATTATGAAACTCGTACAAGAATGACTACGGTTTGTCCACTATCCAATGAAACTAGTATCACTCAATTTGGATACTCCAGAAAGAATTTATGATTGTTTTACCGGGAACACCTGCTTGAGACTAGTCAATAGGACTAGTCAGATACCCTATCTTCCACAGGGTGTATCTACAAATTTACGATGAAACAAAAGTTGAAATTGCTAACACAGATACCTCACTAATTTTTGAGAATATCCTTTGAAGTTCAGGGTCTGAAACATTACAAAAAATAATTTATAGTGAAAATTCCACAATGACTCAATTTAGAATGATTCCAGAACCCTATCTTACAAAGGTTGTATCTCTGAAAGTATAAGGCCTCAAGAGATGAATTTTTAACCCAACGTACCTTGATCCATCTACTAAATATCGTCCTAGACATTCCATCTGAATCGCTATAGAAAAAACGTTATATAAAACATTCCACGGTGTCTCAGATGTAGCAGTGAAACCCCAAGACCTTGAGCTCTGATACCATATGTTAAGAACCAAATATCAATATAGCATAGAAAAACCTCAGAATAAGTACTCGATGCCTTGAAGAAGAGAGAATTTCAAATAATAAGCCTCTTAGAGGGGGAAACCTCCTTTTACCCCACATAAATGTTCAAGTACAATATGATTCCAAATGAAAATGTCTCCTTGGTATATATAGGAGACTAGGAAGTATAATTACAACTAATGGAATAAAGCTAACATAAATAAAATAACATTACTAATGTAATATGTCCCAATTAAGGGGAAATGTGCCAATATTAGGGCTTAACACACAAATACCTAATTGTACTTTTGAATCTCTATATCGTCCGCACATCCTTGACAATATAGAGTCATGGTAGGTCTTCCCTAGTGATGAGAGCATCTATGCTTTCATCCAAAATGAACCTTATAAGCCTAAGGAAATTATATCCATAGAAGATAACAAAATTCTTAAAGGCTTGACTCCTCTAGAAAGTTCATTTTCATCGAGTGATGCAGGAAACAAAGAAAAACATAAATAAGAGGAGTAAAAAAGGAAAGTGGGTGAAACCATTTCCTTGAACATTGGAACATCCGAGTCTCCAAAGAATGTTAAAATAGGTGCCCAGTGTTCTGAAGAAGAAAAATTGAAGTTCACTAAGTTGCTTGGTGAATTTCAAGATGTTTTTGCTTGGTCTTATGAGGAGCTTGTGGTTTTGATCCTACTATTATAAAACATGCCATCCCTATCAAGAAATTCATAAAACAAGTTAGGAAAAAACATAGACCCATTAACCCTGCACTGGAAACAACTATTCAGAAAGAGTTGGAAAAACTCTTGAACACTGGGATAATTTTCCCTATTAAGTATTCTGAGTGGGTTTCTAATTTAGTTCTCGTTCAGAAGTCAACAGGTCAGATCATATTATGCATTGATTTTCGTGCAATGAATAGGGTCAACGTTAAATACCATTTCCCCCTCCCTAATATGGAAATGATTTTGCAACAAGTTGCAGGGTCACAAATGATGTCCTTACTTGACAGTTTTTCTGGTTATAATCAAATCAAGGTAAAAAGGAAGATAGATTTAAAACCACTTTTATTACTCGTTGGGGCACTTTTTCTTATGAACGTATTCCTTTTGGATTATCAAATGCAAGTGCTACTTTTCAAAAAGATATGAAAATAGATTTTGACGATTTGATCAGTAAAATTTTTCAGATTTATCTTGATGACTTAACTGTGTATTCTAAAAATCGATCATATAATTTCGGTCATCTTAGAAAGATTCTCATGCGATGCTAAGAATTTGGCATTTCTCTAAATCCTTCGAAGTCTATTTTCGGTGTTACCAAGGGCAAGCTCCTTGGACACATTGTCTTGTATTCAGGAATAAGAATTGATCGTGAAAAGATTATTGTTATCCTAAATCTTCCTGCTCCTACTTCCAACAAGGAGGTTCAAGCTTTCATGGGTGTTATTAACTTCGTCCGTAGGTTTGTTCCTGATTTTTCTGTGATGGTCAAGCCAATTCAAAATCTCCTTAAGAAAGATCGATCTTTTTCTTGGATAGATGATGTCGAAAATTCTTTCGTAGGGGTCAAGAAAGAAATCAATTCCGCACCAGTTTTGTCGAAGCTGGATTTTGAGAAAGAATTTATGATATATACTAATTCCACAAAGGAAGAAGTTTTTTCCATCCTCCTTCAGTGCGATGACCAAAATAATGAAAAACCAATGGCTTACATGAGTCAAATCATGTCTGATGACGAGTTTAAATATTATTTTATTGAAAATCATGCTTTCTCTCTAGTTAAAGTTGTTGAAATTTTTTTCCATTTCATCTTAGGTAAGCATATGCTCGTAAAAGTCCCTTTACCTGTTGTCAATTTTTTAATCTCACAGAATTATCTTTTAGGAAAGCTTTCACATTGGCTTGCCAAGATTCAAGAGCATGATCTAAGTATCATGACTTGTAAAACTATCAAGGGACGTGACTTAGCCCTTCACTTAGCTCAACATGTTGAAATGAGTGAAAAAATTGATGAACATGATAGTTGTCTATCATCATTGTTTTACGTTGATAATCAAATCCTTCCTGTGTCTGAACATCCTTGGTATAAAGATTTTGTTTACTACTTGCAAAATCAAGGATGTCCAGATAACTTATATACGCATCAAAGGAGAAGGATCTGTCTTGAATCTGCTAAATACATCATTATTGGAGACTTCTTGTTTAGAACATATGTAGATGGTATGTTGCTTCATTGTGTGAAAAATGAGGAAGCAAAGAAATTGTTGCAAGAGACTCATGGTTCTTCAAATTTTGTTATCCATGTAGGAGGTCACTTTTCTTCTAAAACAATTGCTTTTAAGATTATCAGGAAAGGGTACTATTGGCCTTCAATATTTCACGATTCTTATAATTTTTCGAGATCTTGTGACAAGTGCCAGAAATTTGCTAGGAAAGAACGTCTTTCTACTATGCCTTTACAACCTGTCCTCCCTGACTTTCCTTTCTCAAAATGGGCTTTGGAATTTATTAGTCCTATCAATCCTCCATATTCAGCAGGGCAAGTCTTTATCTTGACAACCACAAATTATTTTACAAAATGGATTGAAGTTGTCCTGCTTAAGCATTCGTTGGATGATTAGGTGATTTATTTCCTTGAAAATAATATTTTTTTTAGATTTGGTCTTCCTTTGGAAATCATTACATACAATGGTCCCGCTTTTATTTATGCTAATCTAACCCAATTTTTAGTTAAGTTGGGGGTTAAACATTTTACCTCGTCATCTTATTATCCCCAATGTAATGGGTAAGCTGAGTCTACCAATAAGAATCTGGTAAGAATTATCAAAAGGCTCATTGAAGATAAGACTCATCAATGGCACATACGCTTCACTTAATACCTTTGGGAAGATCGCACTACCACCAAGGTGAGCACTGGTTGCACTCCTTTCCATCTTGTTTATGGTGAAGAAGCCATTCTTCCTACTGATATGGAACTTTCCTCCTTAAGGTTAATGCTACAGGTCGAAGAATTGAATTCTTCTGATGTTTCTCAAAGAATGAATGCACTTTTAGCTTTAGAGGAGCAAAGGACGTTTTCCTTGGATAATATAAAGAGAAGACAACAGACTGTTAAAAAATATTTCAACAAAAGCGTCAAGGATGTCAAATTTAAAGTTAATGAGAAGGTATTGTTGTGGGATTCAGATCATGTTGTTAGAGGAAGGCATTCAAAGTTTCAAAAATTGTGGTTGGGTCCTTTTTAGATTGCTTTTGTCCTGGGCGTGAATTATTACATTCTAAAGGACTTACAAGAGCGATTGTTTTCCTACAACACTGACAATTCCCACTTAAAACACTACATGGAATCAACTTGAAAGTTTTAATGTTGTATGGAATGTTTTCTGTATTTTAGTAGTTTTTCATTTATGTTCTTACATTTATGTTTTTACATTTCTATCATTTCATTTCTGCTTATTTTGTTTTCGTTGTTTCATTTATGCTAGGACTTTTCTTACTTTTTGTTTCTTTCAACTTATTTTCTTGTCAAAATAAAATGTTGGATTAGTTTTGCCATAGAAACGCTTATTCAAAGTATTTTTAATCAATAACAATCGAGTTACACATCTATCATGATGTTCCTATTGAAAACATCATTGAAATTGTTATATGCTTCAACTGTTGTTTTATAAGATAGTTGGTTTTATCCTTTTCTTTCATCCATTTCAAGATTCAAAAGAGACAGTTCAGAAAATATTTCTCCTGGAAGTCAAGAATACTTTTTAGTTGAATGATTATGTTTATAGGGATAAGCCCCCTCATACTTAACACTTTCCATGAGTTATTCCCAAATTCCTGGTAATTATTCCCTTAAATCCGCTCACTTCCCCCTTGTTGCATAATCATTTATGAGTTATATATTCTTGATCTGATGTTACATGGTTTGCAAAACCAGAGATTCTAAGTTCTTAATCTGTTGGAAACATATTTCCCCTTGGATTCTCTAGTTTGTTGACAATTAAAATCACAACTATGAATTATGTGCACAAAGGATTGTTGAAAACTCTATTTTTTAATTATGATAATAATATAATACTAGTAGGTGGTACCCCCTTGTTTATTAGAGGCGCAAGGATAGACATATGACACATATTTTTATGTTGTTATGATGTTGACTACATAGTCCTACCTTTTTGATGATGCAGTTTGGTTGCATTTGGCGTGATAATGAGTTGTTAATGTATGTTGTTGGTAATAATTTGCGACATTGAACAAGTTCTATGAGTATGAGGATGATGTTAGTTACAATTGCTATGTTATAACCTTGTTACTAATTCTTATGTTGATTACTTAGCCACATATATGCAAGGGATAATTGATGGTAGCATAATCAAAACAAGGGAAATTATGGAAAGGTTCTATAGTTCAAACAAAAAGAAAGAAAACGTGTATTAATCCTTGAGCTATAATAAAAGACTACATGCAAGTTTCAAATGAAAGAGTTCATGGGTACAAGTGTTAGTCCTAACCATTATACTTTTATTTGGTTAATGGACTATGCAAATTTCATTAAAGTTGAATGGAGTCACATATAACATTGTTAATATGGATTATTGTGTGGAGTTATGGCAAGGGTTAACATATGAAGTAGTTTGGGTGGTGCACTATGAAATAGATATGGTCTCTAATCTTACGATGGTTTGGAATTGATTATGCATTGGTTATATAGTTTGATTTATTGGTGGATTTTATGCTTATTGGATTGTCTAGTACTTCAAATTGAATGGGGCTAGGTGATGGAAGTGATGTGCATTTACTGCACGTCAATCCAAACCTTCCCTATCTATCGTTTCCCTAGCTTTGTTTCATTGTTGCAATTTCTCTCTATTGGTTGTGAAGCTCCGCATTTTTAGTTCTTTTTGGAAGGGAAAGCTCGACCAACTTGTCATTTAAGCATTTTCCCCACAGGTATGGTTCTTTTCTCTCCACCCATGAAGTATTTTATGTTTTATGAACCAAATGGTGGCTTAGTGATGCTTGGATTCTGTGTGTTCTTGAGATTTTCGACTATGTGTAAATGTGGTGTTATGGCTCTCTGTGATGATTGCAAAATGTTGGAAATTGCAAGCAAATGAATAGGTGTTATTAACTTGTGCGTTGGTTGTTTTCTCAGTCAATATAGTTTATGATGGGTCTCTGTGGAATAATAAGTAACAATGGTGCAATAAGGATATGGGTTGATGATTGAGGGTTCTTTTTCTATGTATCATTGTCTGTTAACTCGTTTCTTCTCAGTTGTTGTGGTAATACTTACCCAATTGCAAAGAAATTTCCAACAATGGTGTGTTCTTTTATTGAACCCCGAACTGCAGTTAATAGCTCATTCTCAACTATCTTTTCGCCGAAAGCTTGTAAAAGGTCCAGTCTTGGTCACCTGAATATTAATATAGGCCTATGTGTTTAATGGATGTGAAGGGTTCCACACACCACCCCTATCATTCCCGTTGTAATGATGTATGTGGGCTCACTGTCAATGATTTTCAAAAGTTATTAACCTACCGGGTGATTGAAAAGAGACATTCTCTCGTTGTGTTTGAATACCCACCATTGTTAAGTTAACCCTCGTCTCTTCTCTACAAGTGCTAGATGCACTTGTGTGCACTGATTTATTTTACTCTTATTGTCTTTGCTCTCCTCGGGTGTTAACTATTGGTTCCATCAAGGGCTTGGAGTAATAAGTAAAGAATGTATGGCTCACTGTTGTTTCATTTTCAAAATTGTTTTTTTGGCCTATGGTTGATGGTTAAATGGATATAAGTATTGAAAGACCTCAAACTCTCTGTGTTTTTGTTTAAAATATAAATAGGCGTTTCCTCCCTACATTTGATTTTTTACAGAGCCGACTCGAACTCTAACTATATCTGCTCTCCTCGGGCATATTTTCAGGTTTGTCAAGTGTCGGGTTATCAGTTAATGATTGTGGAAATTTAAGGAGACTTGCTCTCTCATTTATAAAACCATCCCTTTTGTTCGAATCTCTTTGAGGTCCCTCTGTGATGAAATTGTTTAAAAAATTAAAAAAGGAAAGGAATGGTTGCATATAGTTGAGGGATCTCTTTCTATTTGTTATGGTTTCGATCACTGTGTTTATCCAACATGGTATTTATTGCATAAGAAAACACTTGGGTGAATTTTATTAAGCCCGATCAGGGTTCTGGAAAGTTAAAAAGGATGCATGTGTGTCAATTGACTTCTATTTGCTTCATATATGGTATGGTTATATTGGTTATCACTCAGGCTACCAATTGTTTAAAAAAAGAAGTTATATATGTTGGTATCAAGCTCAGGGTTTATGTTTGGATTGACTATTGTTTCAATTCAAGATTTTTTCAATTGATTGATTAAAGTCTTGTGTATGATCAGACATGCTTTTAAGTCTGTCTAGGTTTTTGAAAATCCACCTGTGTACATTTAAATTGGGCCCGATGGTTGATTGATGAAAAATGACTTTTTATTGCTTATCATGGTGCATTATTGATTATCAGGGACAGAGGTTGAGCATATTGTTGTGCATGTTTTGATTTTTTTTTTTAAAAGAAGAAGAAGGGATCATCGTTATAATAAATAGTATTGTTGAATGGAATTTTTTTTATAAGTTATGAATGCACAGACTATTAAAATTAAGGATTTCTGAGAAATTTAATTATTGAAACAACAAGCAATTTTGTATACAATTGAAGAACAATGAATTGTTGTTCTTGGAAGTGGATGCATTTTGGATTAATTTTGAACAGAGTTATGATTGTATGATTTATTTAATTTGATTTATTTAGTTTGATTTTTGGACAATATCCATCAAATTCACTGCCATTTTCTCACTTTTTTGCTCAATACAAATCCCCTCACAATCCCATATTCATTTTGCACATCCTATTCTTAAAATTAAATTGAAACTCTATATTACAGTGATTAAGAAATAACACATAGATGGCTCACAACTGGTATGATTTGGTTGTTGTTGCACAATCGATTGTTCAATGAATTGTTAAGGAGTAATCATTTTCTTATTCCCTTTCATTTTCTCACTTTTTTGCTCAATACAATCCGCTTAGATATCCCAAAACCCTAATTCACCCCTTGCTCATTGATAATTATTGAATGAATTTTATGGATTGGATTGCATGGGTCCGATGTGATTGTTGAGCCAAAATTTGTTTCATATTAAGAGATGTCATGTATGGTTTGTTTAACAAGCTAGTTTCTAATAAACATTGTATACAGGATGAACTTCTTTGACAAAGGAAGTCATGGCCAAAATAACAGGGGCAGAGGGAATTGGAACAGAGGGCCTAGAAGGCCAATATTCTCAATACATTTTGATGCATATCCTCAAGAGTTAAACCAACTCTTCCAAGATGGATTTTTCAATTGGATTGGATAAGGGGTGGTCCAACCTAGACCATAGAGGCCTCCTTTCCAACCCCAAAATGTCCCTAGTATCCATGTTCCCCCTCATGTTTCATTGCAACCTGAAGTCCCTGAGAATGACGGAGGGCAGGAGATTGTTCACCCAACAATATCCCAACATCATGGCTATCCAAATTTGTCTCTACGTGCTCCTCCTCCACCTGCTAACCCAAATGTCCATATTTTCCCTGCACATTTCTCCCATGCAAGAAAGAGACTCAAAACCGAAGCCCACCATATGCATGATAAAGGAAAAGATGTTGTTGCCCCCTCCTCCCCCTCAAGTGATTCAGCCAAATATGTTTCATCTCACATGCACTTGAGAGATGATTGTTCTCATGTCACCAGTGAGATTAAGCCTAAAGGCTCTACACAATCTAAGGCTAATTCAAATAAGTTAAAAGGAAATAGCAACAACAAAGGGAAAATTGCCTCTCAAAGTGGCAAATACAGTTTTTTATTTTACTTTATTATTATTTAATTGAGGACAGTGGACTGCTAAAGGTTTTGGACAGCTTACTATTTCTAGATATTCTGGATATTATATGTTTGGATATGATTTGAAATATCATTGATATTAATTTTCAAATTATGAAAATAATTATGGGAGCCAGAAGGAGGGACATGTCTAATTTATTGTCTAGTTATGTTTATTTTTGTTAAAGAAATTAAAGGGAGTTATAAGGGGTCCCACCTAATAGTTATTATTTATTAAAAGACCCTTATTATTATTATTAACTCTTCCTCTAAACTAAAAGTTAGTTGAGTTTTTGCTAACTTAACTAAATGAAGTGGTTGAACTACTTCAACTAATTTGGAATGTATAAAATCCAAATGAAGAGGTAGAAAAATAGGAGAATAGAAGGAGAAAGCATACTAAGGTTTTCTCTTGAGTTTTATT
>ML844984.1:26683-37148 GCA_009831015.1 Picea engelmannii | reverse complement strand
ATATAGAGTGTCGTGAATATTGTTGAATCATGTTATCACAACGACGACACTAAAGAGGCACTTGAAACATCTTATATACTTGGTTTGAAGGAAGAAACTGGTTCACTGGAGTCAAACATCTCTTAACACCTAAGAGGGATTCTTAATCAAGAGTTTGGAAGGGGAACGCTCCCCTAAAACTGCCTGAGAAGCGCTGGCGCCCCTCTACCATGCTTCAGAAGCGTTGTAGTGCTTCTCCACCCTTTTGCAGGAGCGCTACTCATATTTGAAGTGCTGGCGCTTCCCCTGGCCTTCTCTGGAGCGTTCTAGCGCTCTGATGCCCCTTCTGAGGGAGCGCTCTCCATTCTGGGTAAATTGTTAGCCCGGTGAGAAGAATAAGGGGAGAATCATTCGAGTTTGGGAGGTGGTTGAACTCGAATTATTGGTTCTATCAAAAGATCTCTGATCCAAGGAGGAAGTTCCCAACTGGTTCTAAATATAACTCAAGTGGTTAGGCCCTTCCTAGCCTATATAAGAAAGCTCTATGGTGATGAAGAGGGGGGGGAAGAACTGAATATGTGAAACTTATGATCTTGGAGGAAACTTGCAATCAGCCAAAGGAGAGCAATCATCGAAGCTGTTGTCATCCAGGTTGTGGATCGTTTAGGCAAGGGTTCGATGAAGAGGACTTGACGAAGCTGTCACATTCGCATCTACGATTGTAAGTACTGATGTCGTTATTCTCATTAATATGACACGCTTGTCCTGTTTCTTTCTAGTTTGTGTATGATGTTACATGAACTTATCATTCAGTGATAGATCTATTTTCAAGCTAATGTCAATAGAGTAGGAAGTGGTCGTATCTTGTTTTGTCCACAGACCTCAGCGAGGAGCAAAGGATTGGAGCGCAACTCGGAGCGTGCAGGAACAAACGTCGATTAAGAGGTACTTCTGTTACTCTCCCTTCTCGTGAATTAGGCTTAGATAGATTCGAAAGAAATTCAGTGTCCATGATAAGCACTTTTCTGTCTAGGGTTAAGGTCAAGCCTTAGAGGTCGATCTACTTGTCCGCAGGCAGATTTTCCTACAACACCTTCTCCCTCTTCATGAATTCTCTATGTTGCATAATGGTATTAAAGGGTTTAGAAGTTTCCCTTCTGACCGATAATTCTAACCCATTCTCTCTTTTCATGAAGACCTTAAGTGCTTTGGCCCACCTAAGTTGATTTTTGGAAAAAGACAAAAAGGCCTAAAACTGGATATCCCAATGAATGGATTGGGGTTCTCATCTATGTTTTCTTCTAGAATGAAATTGTGAAGATACAGTTCACACAAAAGGTATTGTACTACATCCTCTTTTTCTTTAAAACATGAAACAAAATTAGAGACAGTGGTAAACTCAGAAGGTGTGTTTGCCCTAATAGCTTTCACGTTTAATAATAGATAATGTTCTAATAAAAATAGGGCATAATTAGTAGCAGGGGCCCTACAAGCTAATATATTAGAATAAACAAAGAAAAATTCTTTGATTTTCTCCAAAGCTCCATCAAGCTGGCCCTGTACCTTATCTACCTTTTATTTTTCTCTATTGATATCAACAAAGGTCTCATTCTCAGTGGCTGACATGGCTTGGAGTTGTCTGACAACTTTCTGAAGCTCTGTGGTTGTCACCATTTCACTTCGACATTGGGTTAGGGTATGTTGGGATTGTTCTAATTCTGCTTCCAACCTTCTAACAGTGGCATCCTGTTCAAGGGAATGAAATATTTCTTCAGTCTGAATAACTATTTCTACTGTTGCTAGAGCATTTGTTTGAGTTTCCATTTCAACTAATTCCAAAGTAGCCTGAAAATATGTTTGTGTTTCAATAGAATTAGTGTGAATTTCTCTTCTAGGAAGTGGATTTCTTCCTTGTACTCTATCCCTCTTAGATTTCTTCTTCTTATGGGCTTTGTTAGCTTGTTCCAGTTGCTTCTTAAGTTGTCTAATTGTTTCTTTCAATCTGCCAAATTTTTTGTTCTAATACCTTTATTTTCTTGACCCTCTTCCTCAATGCCTTGTTTTTGTGTTCCAGCTTTCTAATTTTGTTATTGACTTTTTCTGTTGTTTCTTTGTGTCCAAGGGGAATTTCAAGCTCTTCCCCACCTTGATAAATTGGTAATTGATTCCCTGTATCTTCTGGTCGCTTTGGTTTTTCTAAAGGAATGTTCTCATTGAATTGAGGTTCTCATTTTTCTGCTCCCTCAAGAGATGGCATCTCTATATCAGGAAGATCATAGACAGAGTTTGAAGGAGGAGAAGTGGGATCTTGGGGTTCTCCTAACCTGTTTGTATCTTCAGTAAGTGATATTCCCAAATTTCCCAATACTTGGGGCATCTCCTCTTCATAACTTCTGAAGAAATCATCCTGTTTTCCTACAGGTCTTTCATGTGATGGTTCTTCTGTTTGTACAGTTTCCTGAGTGCTTTCAGGTTGTGTTGTCTCTTTATCCTTTCTTCTTTTGACAGAGGAGGTTTCAGGAACATAAATTGTTCTTTGTATTTTCCCCCTTGATGTTCCTTCCTGCATGCTCTGCGTTTCTTCCAACTGAATAAGCTTTGTTTCAATTTCAAATTGGGATACTGGTATTTCAATTTGGTTATTATCTCCCTCTATCTGGGCTACCTCAATTCCTTGTGGAAGAATTTCATGGTGGACTTTAGGTTGCTCAATTTGCAAGGGCCTATCGAGCTCAATTAATTCCCCCCACATTATTTTTGTATGCTTTAAGGCCCTGTTTACTATCGATTTTACTAACCCGTGATGACCGATTACATTGGTAGGGTCTTTGTCTTTTGGGGTTCTTCCAGTGACTTCATGCAGCATGCTATTAAAAAAGAATGGTATATTTATCACTAACTGTTGTTTTAATACTACTAGTAGCTTGAGGTGGTGAGGTCTCACCATTCTGTATCAACCGTCACATGTGATGTATCTCTATATCACGCCTACTAGCTCCCTCCGGGATTCAATAAGAGAAGTGGGGTTGAGGCCTTTTCCTTTTTTGTCGAATTCTTCCCCTGGTTCTGCAAAGGACTCCAGAAACTTGAGTGCTGTGTATTTACTGGTCCACTATGTTCCTTCATTTGGGAGGCATGTTACCTCGGTTATAATGGCATCAATAACTGATATTTGTATACCCTGAATTATTGAGACTCCCCCTTGTATATTTTGGAAAAATGATAGCACAACATTTATATCGAATCCTTTCACTCTGTTAAAGTATTGTGTCTACCCTAAATGATGTATAATTTCTCTTTCTTGATCAGTCACTTGCAACAATGTATGCTCACGGTGAATTCTTCGGCCACCCATATCTTTTGTAAACAAGTCAACACGACTATCGCTCCCACCTATAAACTTAGTTAGACCATCCTATGAGAGAAAATTACTAGAAATGGTAAAAATTACAGAACAACAATGGTATATATAAATACAAGTTTTCCATTATCCGTAATCATTATGGATTATTGATAATCGTGTGGAATGTCCAACCCCTGATGAATGAAAAGGTTGACCTCGACTGTCGGTATGTGTGAACGTAATGATGACATTCATTCAAGTGTAGGATAATTATTACGTTGTCGCCATTGGGAGAATGACTGCTAATAACTTTTGAATCATTCTAAAGTTAATCATGAACAATAATCACACCTTTTGTGGAAAGTATGAGTTAAAATACCAATATTCAATATGTTAAGGAAGAATATTCTTAGTATTCTTAATATGTTCACATTTTATAAATATACCACGTGTCATAATTTTGTTACTTTCCCTTGTGTTGAATATAGTTAGAATGATAGCCTCATTTTTAAGAAAGGAAGTCTATGAACACAATAAAAACTTAGCGTATTAAGATAAAATTCAATACCACAGGCAGAGCCACTGCTGCCAGCAGGCATCCATAGCCTCGATAGGGTTTCCTTTTAACCCATAGATGAGCTAGTATCCTCAATAAATAGTTTGAATAGTCTTTTCCCAAAAGGGCCACTATCCTAGTTTGGTAGCCAGATAACAACAATGCCACTCACTATATCGTAACATAGTGAACAAGCTGGCTCATGATGAGATCTCTTGTCCTTTGACCCTAAATTCCAAACGACATTTCCCTGGTGTGATAGCCATAGTGGGAACATCACTTGTGTTAGTCTCTTATGACCGTGGTAGGTTGGCTCATGATGAGACCCACTATCCTTTTTGGGAGAAAGTTATTTTATTTATTTCTATTTATTATTATTATTATTATTATTATTATTATTATATATATTAGGCTTTATTAAGGGAGGCTCATCTACTCCTTAAGAGTGTTGGATGGCATAAGAAGTGTAAGAATGCCAAGTAAAAATGTGCCATAGCCTCCTTATTATGATGTGAAGGAAAATTATCATTCAAGTATATGTATATATATATGGGAAAGAAACGAATTACGATGGTTAAGGATTATGAAAAATATTAAGATAATTTGGAAAAATCAATCCATGAATAGTTTGATAAGGTATGCTATATATTCCTCAAAAATAAAATGACAAATCGTTACCATGATGATTAGAAATGATGTTGTTGAAAATTAGTTAGTGAATTTCATACCCAAAGGAGTGGCTAAACGTATCATAAGCACGTATTGTTGGTGGAAACAAAAATCGTTACTTTCAAAGGAAAGGAACAACAACAGGAACAACCGCAAAAAGGAACAATAGTTATTTCTTTTCAATGAATAGCGCTACTCGAAAAAAAGGAACGACAATCGCGACAAAGGGAACGACAACTATTGTGCTCGAATGAAAGACACTACCCACAAAGGGAACAACAATCGCAACAAAAGGAACGGAAGTTGTTACGTTCGAATGAACAAAACTACCCACAAAAGGAACAACAATCGCAACAAAGGGAACACCAACTATTATGTTCGAGGAAGATGACGATGATGTTCAAATTTAACCATATAATTAATTAATTGGATACCTCCTGCATAAATTTTTGTTTTAGCGAATCTTGGATTGATTAGTCATCAACTAAATTTAATTTTACGGGTAAGTTTATTCAATGATCGGAGGAATACAATACATTGGATGGTTTACGGTGTCATGCATTCATTTTCTATTTACTATAGCCATGCATTATTTTAGTGCAGTCACCCGACTTTTTGCTGCAGAACATGACATATTCATCTCCTGTATAAAACAAGGTTTATATTCGATGGATTTTTCAAAGTAAGACAAGAGAAATTTGAAGTTTTGAATAAAGAATAGAAAAAGTGCTAATTATATTTCATTACAATCATATTTTCTAGTTTTTTTTTTCCAAAGCTCTTTATAGTGACTTTCCTAGAAAGTAAAAACCTAAAACTGGATCAAATCTTTAAAGAAAAATGTATACAATATGTACAGTGATGGAAAGACAACAATTTCATGGAGCTGAAACGGCTGGGTTACCTTCCTAGTTAGCTAAAATCTGAACAGTAGGATCATTACTTACTTCTTAGCAAAAGGATTCTTTTGAAAGTGACTGATGGTAAAGCTGTAGCCGATATCCATTTACTAGAAAAGGAGAACAAGACTCGTCGATGGTAACTAAAGTGATAGTTCCATTATCATGGACTTCCTTGATCTCATATGGTCCCAACCACCTTGTCTTCGATTTCCCAGGAAAATCCTGAAATTTTGAATCATAGAGAAGCGCCCTGTAATATTCCATATATAAAAAGTATGCAGAACAAAAATAAAATGCTAGAAATGGAAGATAAATAACAATATAACCATGATAGCACCACAATAACACTGAAATGATATCGAAATACCATCAGAAAGAACACTTTGATTCTGATAGCAATGTCCACGAGCCTCTTCGAGGAGGAAACCTCCAGCCGATCACATCTCTATTACAATAATATCCAAGCTAGGGTTCTCATACCCTTGACTCCTATTTATACTAAATATGTCTATCAAAAGAACCATCTAGAGGAAGATCCTTCTAGAAGCGGAAGCTTCTATTAGGTCTTCTTACATTCGACTTATTCCACTTTATTGCAAGGACTTATTAATATTGAACTTTATTACATCTGAATATATTGTTCTACATACATGAGGGGTTAGGTCCCTAACATGTCCCCCCCCTTGAAAATAGCCTTGTACTCAAGGCTTGAGATGTGGAAATTGTTGCAGAATGGTAGTTGGTTCCCAAGTGGCATCTATTGGAGTTCTATCTTTCCACTGGACTAACACTTCCTTGATGGTTCGCTGACACAAGCGATGATCCTGCTGGTCCAAAACTGCTTGTGGTTGTAGCCAAATGGATCCTTCTTCGTCCAAATCGAGAAGGTTGGTTTGAGTTTGTCACTTAGTTCCAATCACCTTCTTTAAGAATGAAACATGAAAAATAAGATGTAGCTTAGAATGAATGGGAAAAGATAATTGATAGGCCACCTGTCCCACACACTTGAGAACGGTATAAGGACCTTGAAGTTTAGGTGCCAACTTCTGACAATGGTCGGCCTTGAGGGAATTTTGCTTGTAAGGTTGTAGTTGAAGAAACACCTAATCACCTTCTGTAAATTGACGTTAAGAGGGCCCTTGATTTTCTTGTTGCTTCATACAATTATGGGCCATGACCAAATTGTCTTTGAGGGTACAGAGAATATCCTCTTGAACTGTAAGTGTTTGGTCAACCGCCTGGACCTTCAAGACACCTGGTAAATATGAGAGAACTAAAGGTGTTTTTTTTCCATATACCGCTTCAAAAGGACTCATGTGGGTAGCTATATGGTATGAAGTGTTGTACCACCATTAAACTAGGGGTAACCATTGAGCCCAATGATTTTTCTTTTCTGATGCAAAACACCTCAAATATGTGTCTAAACACTTGTTGACAACTTCAGTTTGTCCATCATTCTGGGGATGATAAGTTGTGCTGAGATGCAATTGGGTACCTTGAAGCTTGAACATTTCTTGCCAAAAATTGCTGGTGAAAGTTGGGTCACGATCAAAAACAATAGAATGCGACATGCCATGAATCTTGAAGACATGATCCATGAAAAGTTGATCCACATTGGATGTTGTAAATGGGTGTTGAAGAGAACATAAACAAGAATACTTGGAAAGGTGATCGACTACCACCATGATGACTGGTTTATTTCCCAATTTAGGTAAGCTTGTAATAAAATCCATAGAGATATCCCTCCAAATAGCAGGTCGAATCAGAAGCGGTTGTAGTGTGCCAGGAGATTTGACTTTTTATCCCTTGTTGCATTGACACACATCACATTCAGCTACAAAATTATGAACGTCTTGTTTCATACCATCCCAGAAAAAGGAACGTTTGAACATGTCATAGGTTTTGGTAAACTTGGAGTGCCCAACTGTGGGTGTAGCATGAAGTTCAGAAAGTACCGTGGATTTAAGTTTTTCCTATTTACTTAAATACAAACGACCTTTGTATCGAAGCTCATCATGGAGCCAAGAATACCCTGGGGGGACTAAAGAATTGGACTGCAATTGTTGTATCAGATGAAAACTTTTGGGATTGTGTATCCGTTCCTGGCGAACGTCTTGGAGCCAATCTGGTACAATGAAGGAGAGAGAAAAAATGGATCCTTCATCTTCATATTTTTGGGAAAGTGCATCCGCAACCACATTGTATTTTCCTTTCTTGTAAATTATCTCATAATCATATCCAAATATCTTAGTCACCCATTTTTGTTTCTCTGGGGAGGAAATGTGTTGTTCCAAAAAATACTTGAGGCTTTGATGATCTGTCTTAATTTGGAAGTGTTACCCCAATAGATAAGGGAACCACAGATCAACAACATGCCGAATAGCCAACATTTCCTTTTCATATATTGATTTGCCCAAATTTCGTTCAGACAGTTGTTTGTTGGTAAAGGCCAAAGGCCGACCATCTTGCATAAGGATAGTGCCAATTCCTTTCCCTGAAGCATCACATTCTAGGACAAATATCTTTGTGAAATTTGGAAGGGACGGGACTGGAGTGGTGCACATGGCCATCTTCAAGGTTTGAAAGGCCTAAGAAACTACTGGATTCTAAGTGAAAGAATTATTTTTAAGGAGTGCAGTGAGAGGTGTCACAATCTTTCCATAATTATTAACAAACTTGCGATAATAAAATGTTAATCCCAGAAATCCACGCAAGCTTTTGAGAGTCTTTGGGTGAGGCCAGTCTTGCATAGCTTCAATCTTTTTAGGATCCACCCTGACATCATCCTTTCCAACAAGATGACCCAAGTACTTGACTTCTGAGGCACCAAAAGCACATTTAGATGGTTTTAGGAAAATTTGGTGCTGAGAGAGTAGATGGAGAACTCGATCCACATGAGCAAGATGGTCTGTCCAGCTTTTTATATAGATGAGGATATCATCAAAGAAAACTAAGACAAAATGATGGAGAAAAGGACAGAAGACATGGTTCATGAGGCTTTAGAAGGTGGAGGGGGAATTACACAAGCTAAAGGGCATGACCAAAAACTCATAGTGACCCTCATGAGTTCTATATCCAGTTTTAGGAATATCTTCCTGTTAATATTATGGTAGCTACGGGAGGTATTTACCTCTACATGTCAACCTGATGAGAATAGAAGACTCTGGGAAGCAAGAGAAACCCTAATGAATTGGATAATAACCCTAGAAGCCTTGTCGGCTCAAGAATATAATTTATATTAGACTATTAGCCTCCAAGAGAAGAAGTTGGCCATAATTAATAATAATATACTGAACAGACACATACCTAGAAGGAGAAGTCATCCCCAGTAAACTGGCAGGATTACTATAAATACAAGGTGCCAGTTTTCATTTGTCACATCTCAGGACTGCAGTTTTCCCAGTTGGTGCGCACTGCAGTTGCAGTTGGTGCATAGGTTTGGAGGAGGGTTGCAGGTGCAGCTGTAGCAGCAGCTAGTTTTAGTATTGGCTTGAATATCTCTTGGCTAGGGTTTGGAACATCTGATCAGTATTTTGGGTTGCACTATCCTTGGGGAGAGATGCGCTGCTCTTTGTTTGGCTATCTAGCCTAGGGTTTGCTTCTAGAGGAATTCTCAGGTCAAGGTTAAGGTGCTCGGAGGGAGGCTTCGACCTGTGGTTGGGTGACGAGGGTATTGTCAATGGTAAAATGAGCACACAATATTCTATATTCTAACAAGTTATGGGCCCACACCCCTTCATTCAGCCTAAAATTCTGGAAGGAAACATAGCCGCTAGATATTGAGCTCATTGAGGAACTGCTGCTAGGGTTACTAGCAGGAGCAGCTTCCAAAAGCACTGTAGCTAGGGTTACCAGCAGAAGCAGTTGCAGAAACCCTAAACCTCTTGTCGAGGCACCTTAAGTGACGATATTGACCTAATATCTGTATAGATCAGTGCGCCCTAGCCCAATGCATCTCCTGGTACTCTCAGAACGCCAGGATGTGAAGTTTGGATTTCTGGTCAAATCTAGGGTTTGACCAAGTCAAGCAAGCCATGATGAACTCTATGAAGTATGAGAACAAGTTAGATGGAGCTTCTAACTTCAGAGCATGGAAGAAAAGGATTGACCTCATCCTTGCTAAGAATAAAGTGTTGGACATTGTGAAAGGAAAGATTGTGAAGCCAGAGTTTAAAGAAGGAGAAGAGAAGGAACTGCAGAACGTTGCAGCTATGGAGAAGTTCAAAGATGTTGACATTAATGCCATGAGTATCATAGTGGATTCCATAAAATACCACTTGATACCCTACATCTCCCATCTTGACTCATCGAAGAAGATGTATGATGCCCTAACTAATCTCTTCTCAGTCAAAAATATTGGACAAGTTATGAGTCTGAAGAATGAGCTCCGTGACATGAAGATGAATGATGACGAAAACATAACATACTACTTTGTAAGGATCACCCAACTAAGATATCAACTACAAGCTATTGAAGAGATCACTTCATAAAAGGAATTGGTGAACATAGTACTCAATGGTCTTCCCAAGACATGGGATGCATTTTCCGCAAGCATGAACACAAGGAAGGAGTACCCGACATTTGAAGAACTTTGGACTTGCTGTGCTCAAGAAGAATCAAGGATCAATGCAAAAGAGAAACCTCAAAAGAAGTACAATGATCAAGCCTTCACAACAAGATTCAAGAACTTCAGAAACAAAAAGAAGTTCGGTTCAAGGAGGAAGCCGAATCAAGAGAAAGGCATCTCAGAAATACAATGCTTCAACTGTCAAAAGTACGGTCACTACAGAAATCAGTGTCCTGAGCTAAAGAAAAGAAAGAAGAAACACAAAGCATCAATTTTCGAAGAAAAGGAACATACAAAGAAGACTATGCAGGATGGAAGAGACTTCTTCTACTAAAAGGTAACAACACTCTTCTTATTTTCTGTACATATCTTGCTTGCATTGTCTTTGTACATATCTTGTATATCTATCTCTTGGAAGATAATGTGTTCCAAGAAGAACTATACCTATG
>ML844984.1:0-22987 GCA_009831015.1 Picea engelmannii | reverse complement strand
GACCCATGGGTTTACCCATGTTTAGGCCCCTTTGTAATGTATAAATATAAATCTAGGCGATGTATGTAAGAGAGACTCTTGGTGAGAGACCTAAGTGTGTAATGTGGTTGGTGATCTAAGTGCAAACAGTTTTGGATGCTTTGTGCATACTATGTGTTAAGAAATTACAAAGCTAAGTGCAAGTGATTGCGAGAGGATGGTGTGCAGATTGTAAGAAGGATTTGTGCTTAAACCTAGCTCGGGGAAGGAGGAGCTGGTGAGGTGCGCGTAGATATCCTGTCCTATCCAGAGTGGGTTCTTGTGGCTCTGTTCTTGTAGAATATTGAAAGAAGACAATAAAAGAAGAGAAGAGTTGGTGGATGTATCCCCACACTGGGGTGAACCACGTATATCTTGTGTTGTGGTTGCTTTGTGAATTATCGTTGTTATGTTATTTATGCAATGTATGCTTAGTGAAATGATATATGTTAGATGCATTTGATATAATATCTTAGTGCTTAGTAATGTGAATGAATGCTAGATCTAATGCATTTCTATATGCTAAGTGCTTGGATGTATTAGATCTTGTTGAATATTGCATTTCTCTGTAACTAGGGTTTCGACCTGCGATGTGAATAAGGGTTAAATAATGATGAATATTAACTGCTAAGTGCTCTTTTAAGTGTTGTAATCATAGATCTATGTCCCATCAAGGTTGTCGACACTTGAGTCCTACAACCACCCCTGCCTCTACCTAGGTGAGACTTCATATGGTTTGTAGGTGTTTCCGAAAGGGTCGGTATATAGGGTTTTATTGGTGAGTTGTTGAAGAGTTGAACCTTGGGTCTGCCCCTATGCCGAAAAATGGTTCCGTTGTTGGGACCTGAAACTGCGATTGCTGGGAAATGAAGAAAATAAAGCTCTCTGCGTAGATCTGCTTCTTTAGTGCACAATATTCTACTTAACTATGAAGCTCTGTGCTAAGAAAGGAATCAAATCTGAAGAAAAAAGGTAAGATCTTAAATATTTGTGTTGTGATAAAGGTAAGATAAGTAAAAATGTTTGTTTCAAAAGAATGGATCTAGGTATGTCTAATAGATTTTGTCCTAATCTGAAAACTAGGGCACAACTAGAAGAAAGAATATTGGATATGAATAGATCTTATAAGAATAGTGAAAGATGTGTTATTCCTATGCATAGAAAGAATTTTTGGACTAACAAATGGATGCAGAATCCTAGAAATAATTTTTTGCAGGTTAGTTACTGTGATCCCAGTGCGCAGTACATGAAAGGTTGGGGGTCATTTAAAAGAAAGATAGGATTAAATATTTTCTATAGTTGCAGAAGACTGGGACATATTGCTAAGGAATGCCCTGGTAGAGGTCCTAGTTGTCTTTGTTGTAAAGCTATGGACCATGAAGTTTTGTATTTCCCTAGAATGATTGCTAAAGTTGAAAAGATGAATATGAGACAAGAAAACCATGAGACGGGCCAAGAAACTAAGGATATGATAGAACCCCAGAAAGAATTAGAGACTGTATTATTACAGATAAAAGAATCCCTAAATGATCACAGAGATATCAACTTATCAGAGATCTTCAAAGAGAAGGAGTGCATAGAAACAAGAATAAGAGACTTCGACATAGACTATGTTATGGATGAGGAAACATAGGTGAATATCATGACAGAAAGAACTTGGGAAATTTTGGGAAAACCTGCTATGGTTCCTTCATTAGGAGGAATAGGATTGTTTAGAGGAAAGATGATAACCTTATGTGGAAGAATTACCCAGACATCTATGAGTGCTCATGGAACTTTGACAAATGAAGAATTTGATATTGTTAAATTTGTTGAGAACATCGCCCCATTTGCTATTTTGCTAGGGAAAACCTGGATTCAAAAAGATCAGATACGAAGGAAACAAGAAGAGGAGGATCTAGAACAGAAAAATAAAGAACTAAGGGATTTCATGCCTAGGAGAATAGTGCACTTAGTGGAAGAACAAGAGAACCAGTTGAAGATACTAAGGACCAGAGATCTGGACGTCGAAGTTGAAAGAACACAGAAAGACTGGAAACACCTGTCTGTACAAGAGAGTAGAGCACCTACCCGAGAAAGAGAAGAACTATTACCCTCAAACCATATGAAAGACCCTCCACAATATGAAGTTACTATGCCAAGAGGAGATAAGAATGATAATGTAAATAGGAAACCAATGACTCAGATTTCAAGAGAGAAAGCCAGAAATCTCAGCAAGAAGAAAGAAAAGTTAGAAAAGTTCCAGGAAGTTCTTGGGAGGACTTCACAGAAGGAAGGTTTGTAGAAACATAACTTCGTCGCAATATCAGAATAACGAATATTGTCACTTCTCCATGGAGAAGCAATATGACTGTTGAAGACGTCCCGACCGTTAGCTCAACGCTCCATAATGGATCGAACTACAGTTATGGCCAGAAAGATCTCCATTACACCATTGGGACCACGCCATAAAAAATGGAATTGCATTGATTGAGGCATTCCTGCCCATTGGAGGAGCCCATTATGACAATTGTCTATTTATCCCGTCGAGCATTTCACCAAGAACACTTTTGCCAATTATGATTATTCGAGCCCATAGAGAACTAGTTGATTTTGCGATGTACCTATTTGAGATCTCGCCACCCATTCAGTTACATTGAGTATTTGATCACCGACCTGAGAAACCTGATCTTGAGTGTGCATGTCGGGTGACTTTAGCGAAGTAGAGAAATTCGTCAAAGAGATCCTCATAGACCTCATGAATGAGAAGGTCATGTCTATAGGATTCCAAGCTTTGTCAACGAGAGGAGTGCAAGAATCCCCATTGACTGTTGGTGGATCTCGACCATCCCGAGTTGCGATAGAGAAATGAACCAAGCATCGTGATGACTTGGAAAATGCAAAGCTCATCCCTTCTATTCTTCTCGATTATATCCCACCTCTGGCTGGCACGGTGAGCCGTGACATTGTCTCGAGGGACATCCACTACACCTTGATCACTGTGTACCTCCCAAAGGGGATACACGCAATTGGACTACAGTTAGGACAAATCATGGCATTGAATATCAGTTAATTGAACTTGGGAGATTGTAAGAACCATGGAATTCTCTCCCCACACAAGAAGTTGAAGATCATCCCCCAGTCGTGGACTATGGACATTGTGAGGTCCACTATCCTGAACATGATGAAGATACCACACTTTGGAAGGCATCAAGAGGTTAATGTGTGTGTTAAACTCCTCTTGTCTTGATTCCATGGAAGTTATATGTGGTTGGACAGATGCATCACCGTAGATCCGACACTAATCCATCAGATCACCTAATTAAGCATGCAAGGACTAGACCCATAAGAATTTTTTCCAGGGAAGGCTGCAAATCGCACTTTGGTGCAAAAAATTAAAGATACCTATGGAAATGTGGAAAAGGGGAAGCGGGGATACAAGGTAGCTTCCATTCAGAATGGAACAGTGTGCCTAGCCTGCCAATTGATCATTGGTAAGCTAGTAAGGAAGAACAGACCCACGCAAGTTACAAGGTTTGTTGTTGACCTCGCGGGAAAATGCATGGAAGGGACACAAATGAACTAGGCGAGCTACCTCTTCAACCAGTTAGAGAAAGACTACCACAAATCTCAGGATCAGGGCTACGAGTTCCACTTCAGTTGGTTGTTGATCCTCATCACTTTCATTGCTTGGGAAATGCTAGAAGGTGTGACCTTGCCTGATATTGAGCCATCAGAACCCTTAGCTATGAATTTCATCTCTCTCTGGCATTTGAGCAACATGGTGAAACAATGGCAGTCAAACGTGGTGTTCCACACCTACTACCTACAGTTGAAGAGGGCTATTGAGTCTTTTCCTTGGATGACGTCAAACACCTTGCACAGGTTCAGAACATTTGTAAAGTTCCACACCGATATACATTTCATTTATATCACTGCATGCGGAGACAAACACAAAGAAGAGCTGCAGAGATACTATAAAATCACAGAGGAGGACATGGAAGAAATCACTAAGGAATGGCCTGCAGATTCCCTTATACCAGTCGACCAGGAAGAACTATCTAAACCCAATCTCATCGGAAGTCTGGTGGTTACTCGCGAAGAGTATGATGCACCCAACAATAGCAGAAGGAAGAAAAAGGAAGAGGTACATGACCTGAACAATGCATCAGAAGAGACTACTTCAGACTCACCTGGAGCGGGAGGTGATGACGAAGTAGACAAGGAAGAGGACAAAGGAGAACAATACAAGCAGAAACAAGGCAAATTAACACCTCCTAGGGACCCTATTGATGAAGATGAGACCTCCAATAAAAGAAATGTTTCCCCTATGAAACTTACATCGTGGAAGAAGTCCAAAGCTACTAAACCACAGATGAAGACTGTGCTCACAATGGATGACATACCTGTTGGCCCTTGACCAAGTTTTGGAGAAACTTGATCACGTTTGACCAATTTTGGGACTTCGATAGGCTGGTCGAAGGTGAAGCGGAGATTGCAGGATCTTGGACCCTGCTTAGGGAATTTTTGGGTTTAGTCTTTATGTAATGGGTATGGGATGTTAGCCCATGGGTTTACCCATGTTTAGGACCCTTTGTAATGTATAAATAGAAAACTAGGTGATGTAAGTAAGAGATACTCTTGGTGAGAGACCTAAGTGTGTAATGTGGTTGGTGAGCTAAGTGAGAACAATTGTGGATGCTTCGTGCATACTATGTGTTAATAACTTGCAGAGCTAAGTGCAAGTGATTGCAAGAGGCTGGTGTGCAGATTATAAGAAGGCTTTATGCTTAAACCTAGATCGGGGAAGGAGGATCTGACAAGGTGTGCAAAGATCTCCTATCCTATGCAGAGTGGGTTCTTGTGGTTCTTTGCTTGTAGAAGATTGAAAGAAGACAATAAAAGAAGAGAATATTTGGTGGACGTAACCCCACACTAGGGTGAACCATGTATATCCTGTGTTGTGGTTGTTTTTTGCATTATCGTTGTTATGTTATTGATGTGATGTATGCTTAGTGCAATGATATATGTTAGATGCATATGATATAATAGCTTAGTTCTTATTAATGTGAATGAATGTTAGATCTGATCTATTTCTATATGCTAAGTGCTTGGATGTATTATATCTTGTTGAATACTGTGTTGCTTTGTAACTAGGGTTTCGACCTGCAATGTGAATAAGGGTTAAATAATTATGAATATTAACTTCTAAGTTCTCTGTTAATTGTTGTAATCACATATATGTGTCCTAGCTAGGTTGTAGACACTTGATTCCTGCAACCACCCTTGTCTCTACCTTGGGTGAGACTTCATCTGCTTCGCGGGTGTTGCCGAAAGGGTCGATAGTTAAGGTTTTGTTGGTGCGCTATTGAAGCGTTGAACCCTGGGTCTTCCCCTGTGCCAATATGAACTAATGATCTCAGGTGAACCGACGGTGATGCCTTGGAACTTATATTGTTGGCTCTCCTAGTCGAATTGTATGGTTAATTCCTTAAAATCCATGAGAATGGGACCCAAAGTCCTTAGCCAGTTTTCACCCAACATAATGTACAACCGCCCATGTCGATAGCAAACATATGATATTTCATGTGGTAGTCACCAATTTGGAGATTCACATTTTCACAATGCCCTCCACATTTCATGGAGCCGCCATTGGAAATCATGATTTGGAAATTATTGACTGCATGGATATAGCAATGGGTTTCTTGGGCAATGCGGCGATGAATAAAATGATGGGTTCTTCCATTATCAACAAGATTTATGACCTTCCTATGCTTGTTGTAACCAATTAGCTTGAGGGTTTGGGAGGTAGAGAAGCCAGTGAGATCATTTAGGGAAATGACCGGTTCTACTTCAAGAGGGTCTAAGGGAGGGGTTATGTCAGTGGGTTCAGGTGACTCAAACACAAGGGGAGTTTCAACATCCTCTTCAGAAATGTCCTCCGAGATGGCCATAAAAATATTTTGTTCCTTACACTTGTGGCTCGAAAAATATTTGTCATCATAATTATAACAAAGGCCTTTGAGTTGGTGTTCAACCATTTCATCCCTGGTCAATTTTTGGATCTTTATTGGAGCAGAAGGAGTAGTGGGATTTACTGGTTTAGTGCGAGGAATAAAGGGGGGTTTTGGGTTTTGAGAAGAGACAACCTGTTGTGATTCCTTAGCTCTTTTAGTGGCCTCCATTGAAATTTGAGGCTGAGCCATGAGGACATGGGCACGGATCTCATCCTTGAGGCCACTAATAAAACATTCTTGAAAAAAAGCATCTGACATGCCCTTTGTACAAAACTCCAATCACTCAAAAGAAGCTATAAAGTCTTCCACTGTTCCAGATTGTTTCAAATTTGTCAAACGACCTAAATGGTTGGTGTCAGTGTCAAAGAATTCATAAATTTCTGCCACAAAGTGTGTCCAAGAAATATACCCTTTACGGGAAGTTTTTCTCCATTGCCACCATTGCCAACGTTCTTGATCTATATGGAGAACACCATACCAGAGTTTGGCCAAATCATCTGTAATGTCGTACAAAGAGAAATGATGTTCCATTTGAGTTACCCAACCAGTTGGATCTGAGCCATCAAATTTGGTCACATCCACCTGCAGAAGGCGTAGGTCACGCTGAAAGTGATGGGGCTGAAAATTATGGGAATGAGAGGAATTTTCAACTTCGGTATGTGAAGGTGGGTCAAATAAAGGGGGATCTACAGGGATATGCAGCTTGGTGCAGATCATCGAAATGACAGATTCAAGCTGGGTAGTCATGTCTTGTTTGAGGTATTCTTTGAGTTCAGTGATTGATGCAGTGATGGAGGAGTGCATTTTTTTATTGATGGTGGAAATATTGGCACTAAGCTATCTCACTTCATGTTGGGTCTCTGTGAAATTAGATTGCAAGGTATTGAAGCAAGTTTCCAAGTCTTGGATACGAGTATGGGCCATGATGACGAGGGAACCTATAAGGGGTGGGTGGGGTCAAAATTTTGTTGAAAAATGATAGGTATGAATGTGATAAGGGTGAAGAGATAAATCCAATGGAATAGGTCTCAAATAATGGTGCAAAACTTTCCAGACTTTAGTGCAATTTTTGTTTTTGTTTTACACCTACGGAGTTATACTCTGGTCTAAAGAATATTGCAGTGATGAAATGCCCAAATGATTAACCAGAAAGAAATGTGTAGTGATTTGTCAACTCGAACATAGTTTGGCGGCAATAGATCTTGTTTGTTTTATGTTTTTTTTTCATCCCCAAGGGTTAGGTATTCAAGGGTTCTAGAGACAAGGGTTTTCCCTATGCTATAGCTCTCGGATATATGCACGGGTTCCAAAATTAGTACACGACCCAATATCTCAGGGCACCAAATAAGGAGGATAGACCGTGCCCTTAGTCGTAGTACCCGACTACCCAGGTACTAGAGAGCATCTTCCTGAGTGTTTTTCTTAGTGACACTATAGAAGTCATGCGGCCACTCGGTTTATCTAAAGAGGGCTTCAGGAAATCTAGGTTGGTCCGTATACAAGTGCTATCTGATGCGCTACCACTCGAAAGGGTACCAACAGGGGTTAGAAGGGTGGCCATCAAATGTGTGCTTAATAACCACTTGTATTTAATGCGTGTATGAATCCCTCAACCGTAGGTTTATGCGCTTAACGACAGATCTCTGTAGCTTTAAGACGTCGAAATACGTCTCTACCCTGAAAAAAATTAACCCACATTTTTTTGCGGAGGAAAGTGATTTGATACCACTTGTAATATTCCAGATATAAAAAGTATGCAGAACAGAAATAAAATGCTAGAAATGGCAGATAAATAACAATATAACCACAATAACACCACACTAACACTGAAATGATATCAAAATAACACTAGAAGGAGCACTTTGATTCTGAGAGCAATGTTCACAGGCCTCTTCGAGGGGGAAACCTCCAGTCGAGTAGAGCTCTATTACAATAATATCCAAGCTAGGGTTCTCATACCCTCGACTCCTATTTATACTAAATATTTCTATCAAAAGAACCATCTAGAGGAAGATCCTTCTAGAAGCAAAAGCTTCTATTAGGTCTTCTTACATTCAATTTATTCCACTTTATTGCAAGGCCTTATTAATATTGACCTTTATTACATCTGAATATATTGTTCTATATATGTGAGGGGTTAGGTCCCTAACACATCCAATCAACTTTCTGGAAGGATTTCTTCTTGATATGCTTGTCGTGCCAGCTAGCTCTCTACTACTGAATAACAGTTGTCTGTTGAAGGGCGAACACACATGCTTCATATAAATCATTGAGATGTTGTAAGCGTTGCATGTGTGCTTTCATAAGATCCAGTCCAATTTCCTAGGGCATTCTTAGAGTCTTGATCTCAAATTCAATTGGAAAGATAGGCTCTTTGCCAAAGACTAGGTGATAAGGAGAGTATCCAGTAGTGTTACGCCATGTTGTGCGATAGGCCCATAAGGAATTTGGAATCTCGAATGCCCAATTTTAATGGTTTGTTGAGACTATTTTTGTCAAGATTTCCTCCAAGACTTTATTGGTACTTTCCACTTTTCCATTTTCCTGTGGGTAGTATGGGGAGGTAATCCTATGTTTAATGTGATAATTGCACAGAGTGGCTGATATTTTATGTGTTGTAAATTGCGACCCTCCATCCATGATTACTTCCCTAGTTAATCCATAGCATACAAATAGTTCAAAGAGAAACTTAATGATTGCTTCATCAGTTGTGTTTAGAAAGGCCACTTCTTCTACCCATTTGGTCATATAGTCTTTTGCAACTAGTATATAAGTATTTTGGTTTGATTTTGGGTTAAAGGGGCCAACAAAATCGAGTGCCCATCTCTCAAAAGGTTCCATCACCACTTTTGGTTGCAGGGGAATTTCATCAGCTTGGCCTGATCGACCCATCCTCTAGCAGCTGTCACAGGCCTGGACATACTTCTTTGCATCTTTGAATATTGAGGGCCAATAATATCCCATCTGTAAAACCTTATTCCTAGTTCTGCGATCTGCAAAATCTCCACCACAGGGCTCATCATGACCCACCTTCAAGATATCGTAAATTTCATTGTCTCTAATACATCTTCAGATCTGAAGATCAAACCCTGTGTGGAAAAGATATCCACCAATCCAGATGAATCATGGACTACGTTGAATAATCAATTTCCTTTCTCTTGATGACAGGTGTGCTAGCAATTTCCCAACTGCCAGATTATTCACCACATCTGTGTACCAAAGAATCTTAATATTCACAATGAACAAGTGTTCATTTGGAAATTCATCTTCGACAATCAAAGAGTTATCTATTTTGGGTACATGAGACAAGAAATTTGCGACCAGATTCTCTCTTCCCGACTGATCCTTAATGGTGATGTTGAATTCCTACAACAAAAACAACCACCGAGTAACCTGACCATTAGTAATTTGTTTGTTGGCTAAATATCTAATAACAAAGTGATTAGTATATAGAATCAATGGATAGCCTATTATATAGTGTTGAAATTTATTAATAGCATGTATAACGGCTAAAACTTCTTTTCCTGTTACTGTGTAATTTAATTCGGCTGGAGTAATATTTTTCCTAATAAAATAAATAACGTAAGTGTCTTGTCTTTTTCCTGTCCAAGGACAATGCCTATAGAGATATCCAATGCATCTAAAGAGATGTGAAATGGTAATTTCAAGTTTGGTCCTCTCTGCACCGGTGTTGTTGAAACTAACCTTTTCAGATCTGCAAATGAAACATCACACTTATTAGACCACTGAAATTCCACATTACCAGTTAAATAATGTAAAGTTGCAACTATTCTTAAAAATTTTCTATGAATCTGCGATAATATCCCGCACATCCAAAGAAACTATGTACCTTAGTTTGTGTACGAGGTGTAGGCAAATTAAGGATTACCTCTATTTTTGTTGGGTCTACCTTGATGCCATCTATAGAAACACAGTGTCCTAGTACCACACCTTCAATCATCATCATATGACATTTCTCATGACTCAAACATAGCCTAGTAGCAATGCATCATTCCAGTACCGTCTCTAGATTGCTTAAATCTTGATCAAAGTAAGTGACATAAGGGGTAAAATCGTCTATGTAAACTTCAAGTCCTTCATTATTAAATCATAAAATATGTTTAAAATAACTCTCTAGAATGTAGCTGGATCATTACATAATCCAAAGGGAAATAATTGATATGCGAAGGTACCCCAAGGACATGTAAATGTAGTTTTATCCTGGTCTTCTGCAGCAATCTGTATCTTATTATAACCACTAAACCCATCTAGGAAGGAGAAAAATTGCTTCCCTACTAAAGTATCAAGGACCTGATCCATAAAAGGTAGAGGAAAATGGTCCTTCTAGGTAGGTTTATTGGGTTCTCTGTAGTATACATAGATTCACCACTTACCATTCTTTTTTGGGATGATTACTAGCAGAGAGATCCATCGGCTATCTGAAATAGGATATATGAAATCTACATCCAATCGTTTATGTAATTCTTATTTAACAACGTCCTTGAGATGAGGGTTTAATCTTCGTTGGGGCTGTCGGATGGGTCAGGCATATTTTTCAATATAGATATGATGTATACACAGTTGGGGATCAATTCCCTTCATGTCGGGATACTCCCAAGAAAAAACATGTTGTTATTTCGAAAGGATCTAAATCAATTTTTGTTGTTGTTGTTCATTCAAATT
The DNA here is from genome assembly GCA_009831015.1 of Picea engelmannii. NCBI lineage: Eukaryota > Viridiplantae > Streptophyta > Pinopsida > Pinales > Pinaceae > Picea > Picea engelmannii. Next base: position 12,290 of record ML844984.1, on the reverse strand, counting down.
GGCATTAATATTCAAAAATATTCCTGGTGTGATTTCAACTGTAATTTTTTTGTGGACAACAGTAGTGTGAATATGTTGCTCCATTAATTCTTCCAAAGGATCTCCCTGTGCTTCATGATCTAAAACAACTTTTATCATTTGACATGTTGGGTTTCCTATAACATTTGGGTTGTTAATGAAGCTACTGATCACATCATCTTCTAGTTGGTTTTTGAGCCTAAGAGCTTCTTCTAGTGTGAGAGGAGATTGTAGGTTTTCTTCTGGATATATAGGTGGTTTCAATTGTTGATGTATGACAGGAAGACTTGGTTTAGCTGGAGGATACAAGATAAGGTTCTTTATATCACTTCCTCTATAAATTGTCATGTTGCTTGTGTGACATACTATGTATGCATCTGTCCTTGCTAGCCATGGTCATCTCAATATTAACAAGTGTCCATCGAGTCTACTTCTTGGGTTGATAACTAGGAAATCACCTAGGTATTCCCAAGAGTCAACCGAGATTGCTATGTCTTGTAATGTGCCGACTAGTTTAACCAACAATCTATCAACCAGTTCTAACATAGTTGAAGTAGGTTCGAAGGAGGTGATACCCAGGACATTACAGTTCTCGGTGGTGATAATATTGATGGTTGCCCCCAAATCCATCAATGTATTTGGAAAAAAACAACCCTGTATCTGAACCGTTACCACGAGATTCCCTGGGTTTGTGTATTTGACTGGCTCCCACTTTCCTAGAATAAGACTAGACAAAGTTCCTACCACGTGGACAGTTGATGGATTCTTAGTTTTTCTTCTAGGATTCTTCCCACATAATTCTTTAATTGTTTTTTCATAAATATGAATATCTTGTAAATCCCGTAGGAATGGAATCTTAACACATAGATTCTTTAGTTCCCCGATGATATCAAAGTTAGGATATACGACTAGTTTTTCTATCATTATCCTTTCAGGAAATGAGGGAGGAGAAATTACTTCTTTATCAGAATTTTGTTGCTCGACTGTGTTTTCCTCCTGTTTTGTTTCTTTTGTTATGACCACAGTTGATGGTTTTATTATTGGTTGTCTATCATTCTCATTCTCCTGTTCTTGATGAATGTTTATTTCCTCATGAGAAATTACATGCCCTGATCTTAACCGAAGTTCATTGCACCCGACAGAGTTTGTTCCACATTCTAAATTTTCAATAGTTTGCACGAGTTGGACTGGTCTGTTGTTAAGATTCAGGTTGGTTTGAGTTGGTAGTTGAGGGTGCATTTGAGTTTGAGGATTCTGGGGTAATTGAAGGTGGGTTGAGATTGATGTATCATTCCCATAGGTTGATTGGTTAGTCCCATGGGGTGCTGCCAGTTTTTAGTCCAATTGGGGGCTTGTGTAGCTGTCCTAGTCCATTGTGAAGGATAGGGGTTATTATTTGAATTCTACCAAAATGGGGTAGAGTATTGCAAGTTAGGCCAAGTAGGATTAGAAAACGGTTGTTTTGTCCAGGCTGCAACAAGATATTGTTGGGACTTCTAGGTGGGGTTAGAAAATGGTTGGCCCTACCATGTGTTTCCAGGATTATGTTGCTAATTATATTGTCCAGAAAATAAAGAAGAAGGGTCTTGTAGCATACTTGGAGGGAGATCCTTCCATTGGCAATGCTGAGCCATCATATATACTGATTTTGTTTCCTCTTCTGCTTCTTTAAAGATAACTTTTAGTCCTGGGAGTGATGGAAATTTTTCTGTTGCATGGTCTTTGGCATAGATAGCACAGGTCCGATCCATGTCCAAGGGACACTCCCTTGAACCATGTTTCCTCCTGCACTGTGGAAAAAATATATCCAATGACTGTTATGCTTTCGCTTGTTTCTGTTTAGCCTGCAGAACATCTAATTGTGTAGTCAGAGTACCCAAAATGTCAGTTTTAAAATTTTCTAAAAGATTACTAATTTATGCCCAAGTGACGCTCCCACAAGTGATGTTGCTACTTCTGGTGATAGGGGCTCATATTCCCAATCTGGTTCATGTACTACCGCGTGAACACCTCATACAAAATTGGACAATTTTGTCTTATGTTTCTTGATAAATATCACATTTTCCCGTCAAATTTAACGTCTCTACCCATTCATCCTTCATACCTTTTATTAGAGTGGATTTAAGTACCTCACCTGGTATTGTACCATAAGGTGATCTCTGCAGGTTATATTGAAATCTTTCAACATATTCTTCTAGTGTTTCATTTTCTTTTGCAATCATTTTAAAGATTTCATCCTTCAAATCTGTGATTCTCGAGTAGTCTTGATATTTCGTAAGAAAATCTTGTTTCATTTCATCCCATGAGTTTGTATTTCCTCCTCCTAGTCCCATAAACCATCGTAAAGCTTCTCCTTTCAGGATGGAGGGAAATAGTTTTAGTTTTTTGGGTTCAAAGGTATAATCATAACCTCTACACATGACATCAAATTCAAATAGGAATGCGTCAAGGTCCTCTGAGATCATACCATTGAAAGTTGGAAGATTCTGTAGTGGAATGGCTTTCATTGGGGCATTAGCAGCTGGATCAACTATTGGATATTCCAAAGTATAATTCTGGGTTCGCGGCTAATTTTGCTGTGCGATTTGGTCAAAAATGTGCCAATAGTTTTCAGGGATTTCTTGGTCTAGGTGTTCTACTCGGGGTGGTTGATTACTTGGTCCCTTAGGAAATTTTGCTGTGCTTCCTATGTCTTGTATTTTAGGTGTTCCTTCACCTTCCAGAATCATAGGAGATCTAGGTTTAGGTGATGGCGGGTTTGCATCAACAATTCCACTGGTCTCCCCTTCTCCTTCTCTCAAATTACAAGAATTTCCCTCGCCTAAAGGACTGAAAAATGGAGTATGTATATTTTGAAATCTATGTTCAGTTACTTTAGCTCTGCTATGAACCTCAACATGAGTTGTAGTTGGTGAATTTGTTGCTTGAGGGACTCGGGTAGAACCTTTTTGAGGTCCAACCGAGGCTTGAGATTCAACTTTTCAGATGATTTTGTCTATAATAGTGATCCTTCTAGGGGGGCACCAGGACCTGGTATTTTGTAGTTTTTGGTAAGGGTTTTTGTTTTTTAGGTTCTTTCTTCTTATTCATACACACTGACACAAATTCTATGCACCTATATAACCTCTATGCATTAGTTGAAGGTGGGTGTTGGCACAAGCATTTTACTTGTTGCCTACGTAGGTTCTTACCTTATGTTTTCAATACCTCATCCTTCACAGACGCAACCTATACTATCTTTGACATTCTCCCTGGAAATGGCACCAAAATGTTGGGCTCTTAAGATTTCCTAAAAACAAACTTAGTTCGACATTAATTTCATCAACTGGGGATTCATCTTTTCTCTCAAGAATGTCAGAAAAGTCTATGAAGATAGTCATAGAGGTTTAAATCATGTAGATAATTCAGTTACAACAAATCTGAGTCTATCTAAATTACTGTTATAATCAAGTTCTTCACACATTAACTAAAAAATCTAAAACTAATAACTCAATCAACATAAGTATAGTTTGAACAATAACACACCATGAATCAAAGCATCAATCACTTTACTGAATTCATTCATCTATCTAAGAAACAACAATTTAGTCTATGAAAACACTTAATGAATCAATATCTCAATGATTAATTAATCTACTGGAAAGGAACATCGATTTACTGACTATTTAAGAAGGAACTACAAATGCGAATTAAACAAAAGGAACAACAAATGCAAATTTAACGAAAGGAACAACAAATGCAAATTTAAGTGAAAGGAATTCACAAGCGATAAATTGGAAGCAAATAGAAATGGGACAACAATCGATAATCTCCAAATGGAACATCTACTCTCTACAAATGGAACAACATAACTAATTCATAAAAGAATCAACACATTAACGAGTCTAAATTAACTGTTGAAAGGAAATTCAAATCACAAAACTATAACAAAATTGATAAGATTACAGATGAGACAATAACTCCTATTGACTGGGCCCACGGTTTTCAGAAGATAGTGCTACAAAAAACTCAGTACGCAAAAATGATCAAAACGCTTGAAGCTTCCATTAATTCCATAATTGATAAATCATTTACAATGGTATTGTTGTACAAAGTGTCAACACTTTAAGAGATCTGAATTCTTGGTTATCTCTCTATCGTTCACTATTCTTTATATATTACAATGAGATAAGTAAATTAAGCTATCCTAAGGATCGAGAGATCTTGAAGATTGATTTTACTATTTATGAAGATTGCAAGATAAAAAGTCAATCTTCTCCTGAACTGCTTTGTGCATGATTTCTTCGATCTTCAATGTATTGTGCATCTCCATGATCTTATTAATTATCTTTAGTTAACATCAATTGTCCATTTCTACATAAATCAAAACAATTCAAACCAAAGTTCATAAATATCTAATATCGTTCAATAATATTTCCTAAAGGATTTTTAACCATTTTCTTCCCTAATTACTTCGAATTAATAGAAAAGTCAACAAAGAATATATCACAAACCAAAGTAACAAGGAGAATATTTATACCTTTTTCTCACCCCAACAACAGGTCACTAATATAATGTCGTAAAATAGATACATGAAATACATCGTGCATATGCCTCAAAGAATCAAGCAAGTCTAGTCGATAAGCCATGGGTCCCTTCTTTTCCACAACCTGAAAAGGTCCCACAAACCTAGGAGATATTTTGGAACCCTTTCCACACTTAATCGAACTCTTATGCAGTTTTACCCACAAGAAAACCCTATCGCCAACCTCACAATTGGGATCAACATGATGCGCATCTGCATAAACCTTATTTCAATACTTCACTTCTTTAATCCTTTGTCTTATTGATTTCAATTGTTATTCCATTTCTTGGATCACTTTTGGTCCCACCAGGACCCTATCCTCAATTTGATCCCAATGCAACGACATCAGAAACAGTCTCCCGTAAAGAAACTCAAACATTTCCATCTTAATCATACTCTAGTAGTTTTTGTTGTATGCAAATTCTACCAATGGAAAGAAGTATTCCCAACGCTTTTGTTGATCCATTACATACATACGTAACATATCCTCAAAAATATGGTTCATCCTTTCTGTCTGTCCGTCTGTCTTTGGGTGATACATTGTACTAAAACTTAGTTTCACTCCTAAGGCTTCTTGGAAACTAGTCCAAAATCGTCCTATAAACACCGATCCACAATCATATATGATATTTCTTGGTACTCCATGTAACCTCACAATATCGCTAACAAAAATGTTGGCTATATCTGGCGCCTGATACATTGTACACACTGGAATAAAGTGTGCACTTTTCATCAGAGTGTCAACTACCACGAATCATGTCTCCCTATCTTCAGTGGCAATCCAAAAATAAAATCCATCGAAATGACCTCCCATTTCGATTCAGGTATAGTGTGTGTTTGTAACAATCCTAATAGATGTCTATGTTCAACCTTCACTTGCTAACATTCTATACATCTCACCACATAGTTAACTATGTCCTCTTTCATTGCTTTCCAGAAGAATAAAAGCTTAAGGTTTTCCTTCATCTTCATGACTCCCGAATGAGCCATATACATCACTTGATGAGCTTCGCTTAAGATCAAACTTTTTAATTCGTCTTTAGGTGGTACATAAATTCTTCCATTATATCTCAAAAATTCCTCGATGTCCAATGAATAACCTTCAAAATTAGGTAACATGATTGTATTTTATCCAATATTATCCTTAACTTCTTTGTACCATTCATCATCTATTTATAAATTCAGAATATTTTGTCGAAGATTCGTCTTAAGAGGTATTACTGAGAATATGTGTGGTCTCCGACTCAACTCATTTTCTACTTTGTTCACCATTCCTTTAATGTAAGTAATCTCAAAGTCATATTCGCTAAGTAGTTCTGACCAATGCCTATGTCACTTGTTCAGGTCACTCTACGTAAAAAGATGTTGCAATCCACAATGATCTCTCTTTAATTCAAATTTTCATCCAATCAAATAATGTCTCCATACTCGTAAGGAATATACAATTTCTAATAACTCCAAGTTGTGCATTGTGTAATTCTCTTCATGCCTTCTTAATTTCTTTGAAATGTAAGTGATCGCTCGACCGTCTTGCATCAAAAATCCGCCTAGACTTTCATTGGCTGCATCCATGCATACCAAGAAATCCTTGTCCATGTCATGGACCTTCAGTATTGGTGTTGTTGTCAACAACTCTTTAATTTTCTAAAATGCTTGTGCACATTTCTCATAACATACAAATTTCTTGTTTTTCTATTGTAATTTTGTGATCGGATTTGTTATCTTTGAGAAGCCTTCGATGAATCATCGGTAATATACTACTAAATCCATAAATATACGTACCTCTTATACGTTTTTTAGTTCTATCCATTCCATAATCAACTCTACTTTCACTGGATCCACAACGATACCTTCTCCAAATATAATATGTCACAAGTAATGAATCTACTTCTGGTAAAAAGAACACCTTGACAGTTTCTTGTACAACTTGTTTTATCTCAAACATTGTAAAACCAATATCAATTTTTTGTCATGCTCTTCTCTCATCCGAGAATAAATCAATATATCGTCAATGAATACTTGAACAAACTTGTCTAATTATTCACAGAATACCCTATTCATCAATCTCATGAACACTACCGGGGAATTCATCAGTCCAAATGGTAAAAAAATGAAATCATAGTGTCTGAATATTGTCTTAAATGCGATCTTAGGGATATATTATTCCTTAATATGTAACTATTGATACCTGATCTGAAGTCGATCTTAGAAAATGTAGTTTCTCCCTTCATCTGATCAAATAAATTGTCAATCCTTGGAAATGGATATTGGTTCTTGATCGTCGCTTTGTTCAATTGACGATAGTTAGTACAATATCTCCATGATCCATCCTTCTTCTTTAAAAAAATAATTGGTGCACCCCACGACGATACGCTTGGACGTATAAGTCCTAAGTCCAATAATTCCTTCAATTGTATTTTCAACTCCTGCAATTCCGATGTCGACATCTGGTATGGAGTTCTAACAATTGGTTATGTTCTAGGTTTTAGATCTATTGTAAGCTCTAATTCTCTTACTAGAGGTAAACCTGGTATCTCCTCTGGAAATACATCTACAAAATCTGATATTACAAGAAGTTTTTCTAGTCCTTCGTCCTCTCCCTTTTCATTTAGCGCTAAGATTGGATATAACTTACATCCCTTGCGCACACTCTTATGCAATTGTAGGGAAGAAATTAAACTCATTGACACTCCCTGGTTCCTTCCTACAATTACTCTACTCTGAACCAAATCATTCATCAAACTTAATTGTTTCGTCTTATAGTTAAGTATCACATCATGCGATTCCAACCATTCCATGCCTACCACTATGTCATAAGATCTTAATATTTTGATGTATAGGTTGGAATTCATTACAAATTCATGCGAATTAATGCTACAGTCCATAACCTTTCCTCCAACCTTATGTTTTTCTCCCAATGCCATTTCTACATATATGAACTAGTCTTTCTCAACTACTTTTACCTTAATTCTCTTAGCATTGCAATAGAAATAAAGCTCTCTATAGCACCTGGATCTATCAAAGTACCAAAAATTTGATTAGCGATCGTAAATGATGTCTCGAGTACAGTGTACTCATGCTCGACCCGATTGTTATTCATCGTTGCATGTATCCTATGGGCCTTTCCCAAATATCCAACTGTAGTGGGTCTTGATGATCTGACCGCTCATTCCTTCTCAATTGGATAGTCTCGTTGGTAATGTCGCTCTCCACATGTCCACCATACAACCTTCATTCCAGTGCTCCTAGTCCCTGAAGTAGAAGTTGTTGGCCTAACAGTCTATGAGCCTGGTATGTTCTGTTGAACATGCCTAAAATGTTGTTGTTGCTACGAATGATATTGTTGTTTTTGTTGTGGTGCTTTCTAAGGAGTCCTCTACTGAGGATTTTTTCATCATAGTGTCGATAACATAGGTCCTTTGGGTGTATCTCGATGCCTAGAAGTCTGTATCACTGGTGTCTAATGTTGTTGCACTCTTGATGTTGTCTATCCAGTTAGTATAGAAGGAGTCCTACCCTAAGCCCCATTGTTCAACTCTTCCTTAGCTATGAGGGCCTTCTGAACTGCATCATGCAATGTTTGAGGCATTAAGATCCTCACCTTTGCATGAATGTTGAAGTTAAGGTTGAACAAAAACTTATTGACCTTTAACTTCTATGTTTTTAGATGTGGAGCATACCTAAGTAGCTCCATGAACCTGGACTCATACTCTGGCACCATATGACTACCCTATCGTAAGGCATTGAACTCATTACGTTGACGCTAAATAAATTCTTTCGACAAGTACCTCTCCCGGAATCGTTCCTTGAAAAATTCCCAGGACACATCTTCAATGACCATGTTTAGTTGAGGTATGAGTGTCTTCCACCAAAGTAGAGAACTCCCTTTAATTTGGAAGAATGCCATGGAAACCTTCATGTTGGAGGTGTAATCACGAAGTGCGAAGCACATTGCCATGTTCTCCAACCATGCGTCAATGGCTAAGCCATCTCTGGCACCCCAGAACTTGGGAAACTTCACCTTCTCTAGTTACATGTGTATATTTCTACTACCAGCTGGTGCATGTTGTGAACCCTCATTGGGAATAGACGCTCTGCCCTCATCTCGATCCAGGCAGTTTATCAATGCCTTTGACATCCTCTAGAAGGATATCATCATACCTACCACATCTTCCACAACAACCTACTCGTACTCAGTAATTTTCTCGCCTCCTTGGGGTTAGACCCCTCTGACGTGGATACAAGCAGAGGAGGCATACCTCTTCTTCTCACGCCATGGCATCTACTTCCCCTGCATTCTCTAACCATGATTACCTGCATGGAAAATTTCAAAATAAATTAATGATACACCATTAATCATTTACTATCATAGTGGAAGGCACAATGGTCCAATGTCGTAGGGTTGAACCCTCTCTGATACCATATGTAATTTCCTCTCTGTTACGACATTAAAGTAAGTGAGTACGGTAGTGGTAAATTTTTATTTTTATTTTTAAAGCAACAACAGTTACCACAATTGATATGCCATAATAACATACATTACTAGTACTCATACTATTCTCACCTACATAATTACACAACAAGAATCAAATACATCATCACTATCACTAATAACTCAATCATAACACAGACGATGACAAAAGATTTTTACCCGCCAAACTATGCTGCAAGGTTAGTACCTCCAAGATGTTAGTCACCATTAATTTTTTATTATGTGAAATCAAGATTTCAGGATCTAGCGGGATGCTAAACAGGTTTGGAAGCTTGATAAACTAGGAAAGGGGCTAAATATGCCCGAGAAGGGCTAAATTTGGTAGGAACATTGAGTTGATTGGGCCCGACACATCGCGGATCATGAGGTCTTGAGATCAATGACCAAGAATTATTTTGGGGGGAGACATTGAGTGAGAGTTAATTTTGGAAAGCGAGACCAAAATTTAAAACATGGTTTTCATTTGGGGTTATGTAGCACCACCAAGTGCATTTTGAGATGAAAAGAGGGTTGCCTCAAACTACTTTCTCATCCCCCTGAAAAGCGGAAAAGTACAAAAGGGTGGTTTGCCATTTGTTTTATCGTATTTTGAATGTTGGACCATTAAAACCTTGGCACGACCACCATATTTCACCTACAACTCAAAAGTACTACACAAATTGCATGTCATTTCCACTCGTTTCTAGGTATTTTTCATCACGACCATGGATCCCATCATAACCTCAGTAATAGAACAAGATCCTGTGGAAAATGAAGAAGCCCTAATTGACAGAGATTCAATTTTTTTTTAATACCAAAATCACTATTGCTCCTATCTCTGTGTCCAGGAGCAACCTGTTCGATAAAGTAGGAAGATGTATACCGTTCCTCGAAGCAGTCCAGGCCACCATAGTCCCTTATGTTGTCGAAACCACTTTGATGTTTCCTGAATGTATAGATTGGTGCACCAAACATTATTCCCATGAAGAAAGAGTCATTGTGAATAAACGAGTGTCTAAGGTTTTGTGTAGGGTAGAGATTCTGTCAATTCGAGAATCCCTCAATATACCAGAGTCTTTTTCCACAATTTCTGAACCGTTCAATGAAGAAACGTTGATTAGGGTATATAGATAATGTCCATCATAGGTTTGAGACCTCTTTTTACAAATGATTATCAAATCTAAACATTTTTTAGTGGGCATGTCTTTGCTGATGAATGTGAATATAATGGTTATTGAAGTCCAATGGGTTTTCTCCCTATTGATTCAAGTTTTAGGTCTAGACAATGAGAAATATGTGGTTGAATTTTTTGATGATTACAGTTGCATGAGACATTCTCCAGGACAAAAACTGAGAGAGAGCCCCTGAGAGGGGTGTGTGGTTGCTATTTGATACATAGTTGGAACATAGAGATAGCCTCCTCCTTATAGAGAGTTGAGAAGAACTACAAATGATTCTCCTGTGTAATGCAACAAGAAAGGAGATCTGCAGAGTTGGACGTGCATGTGGCTGAGCACAAGGTGAACATGTGAAATCCCAAAGTTTTGGGTGCATCGTCATGAGACGGAAATGAAGATGATAGATTAGCCTCCTCTGAGAAAATAGTTGATGAGAAAATCTAGATGAATATCATGTGTAATGCAGTGGGAAAGAAGATATGTTGAGTGGATGTGGTTGTGGATGAGCACATGTGAACGTGATCATAGTGGCTTAGCACTAGTGAAGAAGTATTTCTTCTATGTAATGCAATGAGCCATAAATATGGACATCCCTATGGAAGTGCACCTAGTGGCTGAGCACTATTGGTTGTATGATATCCCTTGCTATATTTTTCAAGAGTTAGACCTGCATGTAACCCTAATTGTAACGTAAAGGGTACAGGTCACCCCCACCTTAATGTAATTGATAATTAATGTAAAATATAATTAATCTGGTTAGCATTAATTATATTATGAGATAGAGAGGTCATCCCTTTCGTGCCAATAGACACTTTTGTTGATAGGTCAAGTCTAATATAAGTAAAGGTAAATTCTCCATTGAGGAATCATATCTTTTGTGTGAGTTTGGAAATTTCAGCAAGTGCATCTACTTGGGAAAAGTGCACACCTCTCTTGGGCACTAGTTTTCTAGGTTTTGTGAGCACCCTTTTGTGTGATAGGTTTTATTGGTGGTGAAGGTATTTATCTTGAAGAATATAACAAATGATTGGCTAGGTTTTCTTCCCTTGTTGAGAAGGGTTTCCTAGGATACTTCTTTTGTACTTGTGCATGGCGTTTCTTCTTGTGATCTTGGTTGTTGCAACAAAATTGGTTATGGTTTAAGTAAAATGCTAAAATGGAATGAACTTCATGATTAAGCCTATCCTATTGAAAAATCAACATGGAATCAGAGCATAGGTATTGAAGAACCCATTGCACAAAAATCTACCAGTCTCCTCTCTTTTCTACAGAACCATACGACCCTCCTAGGGTTTCCAGAAAATCTGTATCGCTCTCCTTTCTGAGATGTTTCATCCCTTAATACTTGAACTTTGGGGATACTTTTTCATAGGATAGTATATCCCCCTCCACCGGACCTCCAGAGACTCTCAAAATGAAATTCTGATCATTTTGAGATTTTGGCCCTAGGGTTTCACTAATTTCTGCAGAAATTTTAGAATTAAGATTTTTGCAACTCATTGAAGGAGATCTTCAACTCACTAGTGTTCTCCTATATTTCAAAGGATTATTTTTGGTGTTCATAAGTCCAACAAAACCTAAAAGTGCTAGCGTAGCCTAGCTATTAGGTTTTCTAGCCTAGTTAACAAGTGTTTGTGAATAATATAAAATTATGATGAACATAACTATGATGGAATATAAGCTTGATGGATCAAGCAACTTCAAGTTCCCATAAGACAATACTTTAGAGGGAGTCTTATTGTGGGTGATACAAAAAGGGGAAACTATGACTACCCTCTTCATGAATATGTCAAGAGGATAGAGATCAACCAGGTTCCATCGGAGAAATCATATCAGCACCCTCAAGTATGCACTTGTATATATATTATTGGTATCATTGTCATGAGGGAAATTGGAAGAGGAAGAAACCTTTTTATGAAGTCATGGATCCAGAGGTATCTCAGTGCATTCAGAGGAACAACACACTAGAAGTGAAGACTCCAGGTTTGTTTGTTGTAATTTTCATTCCTCTAAACCTATATTTCTAAATTTTTCTACATTACAAGTAGGTGTTGTATCT
>ML844983.1:53967-66054 GCA_009831015.1 Picea engelmannii | reverse complement strand
GGGAAAATCTTTATTCAAGTGTAAGAACTCTTCCAATGTAACCATGTGCAGAGCAAGATAAGAAACATACTCATATCCATATATGAAAAAGTTACCACAATGATTACCTGGATATGAAGAAGCAACCAACCTACTTGTTTGGGCATAAGAAGCTGTTGAAGAAGAGAATAGTATTGTGGCCTGATGACCTCTTGAAACCAAATTTCAATGTAATCTTGATGTTTATCAACAATAATTTCTATGCTCTCCTTCATCATGCTATGCAGATCCTCTTCTTTTGGATGATTGATTTCTGAAGTACATAAAGGATATGTTGAGATGGATGTTGAGAACTCCTCAATCTTAGGTCTTAGTGATTGCTCTCCACCAGAGGTAGTCCATAAGTTTTTAGCTTCCTTCACAGTTTGGCAAGGAAGATCATTTTGTAGCTCATAGGACCCTGATTCTTCTAATATTTCCGGAGAGGTAGATAAGTTCTTGACTATTGTCAAGATGTGTTCTTCCTGAAAAGAAGAGATCCCAGCTGTTGCTAGGATTTGAGAGAGTTCTTCCAAACTAATGATCACCTTCGAATTCATCTTGTCATTTGATAAAACTTGGTTCACACAAAGATGATGTCCACAAAATTATGATCTCTTGACGGTGGTAAGAAAACAAAGGTTGTATTGTTTGGTTTTGCGGAAGGCTTGAGTATTCTTGCCTCCTGTCCCACTATTACTGATTATTTAATTTCTTGTTCTATAGTGCTCCTTGTTTTAGTCTCTTTAGAGATTGCTTTAGCTCTTTGGGTTGAGCTAACTCCTATTTTTCGGTATCAGTCTGTGGAGTTTATGAGTGGAAAGTTCCTTCCAAAGATATCAGAAGGAACCATAGTTGAAAGGTCTGACTTTGATTTAATGTATCTACCTTGTGGGTCTCTAGGCCTATTCATGAAAGAAAGTAAAAACAAAAGAAGAATCTACCATCTGGTTTCTAGGTCTATTTCATGAAAGCAAAAACAAAAAGAAAAACTACCCTTGGGTTTGGGGGAACTTGCTATAGCAGATGGGCAGGTTCTTACCTCTTGTCTTAAATTTCCCCCGCCACCAATCTAATGCTAAGGTCTAAGGATGATCTATTTCCTAACTACTTCTTACCTTGAGACAACTCCTTGGCAACGATGCCAAAAATGATGGGTGTTCTATATGCACTAAAAACAGAGTAAAAACCCTCAATTAAATTGTCAACCAGGGGTAAGTAAACTTAGAGTTGTAGAAAAATATATGCCAAAGGTAGAAGGCTGGTAGGAGTATAGTCTGACTAAGGAAGACAACTATCTAAGGCTAATCTACTCAAGCAAATCTTGTCTAATGAGCAAACCCTACTAAGCAAATTGAAACTAGGTAACCTAAGTACTTTTGGGCCAAGGATCGATGGATAGTTCCTAAGAAAGAAAGTAAAACCCTATGTAAAGCAAACTAGTTCAACAATAAGCAATAAGCAAACTACTAAGCATAATAAGAAAATGACAAAAGAAAACTTCTTTAACTTGCCAACCTACATTCAATGAACAACTACCCTATGAAAGAAAATAAATAAGCAAGTAAACAAAATCACCTATCTAACCTATTAAAGAAAATAGACAAGTAAGAAAAGACACCTAACTAACCTACTAAAGAAAAGGACAAGTAAGCAAAGTCACCTAACTAACCTACTAAAGAAAAAGTCAAGTAATCAAAGGCAACTAACTACTGCAAGTAAAACTTCTCATTGAACAACTATCTAGCCTAAGAGGCAAGTGAACTAAATGCCTAATGAAAAGCTATTTCTAATGCGTGAAAGGAAATCTAAATGCTCAATGAAATGCATGAAAGGAAATATATTCTATTGAAAGAAAGAAGAACTAACAACTAATTCTTATTCTATGTTAAGCAAACTACTATCTAATTTATCAAAGCAAAGTTTATCTATCCTACAACAACAATAAGACTATCTTCTAAACTATGAAAGCAAGGAGACTATCTTCTAATCTATGAGATTCACATGCATTCTATACTAATATAAGCAAACTAATAACTAAATTCAATCATTAACTAAAAACTGGAATTGCAATCTAGTTCTAGGAAAGGAATTCCATGAAATAAAACTATGCTATATCTATTTTAATAATTCAAATTGCAAGAAGGAAAATGCTTAAAAACATAAATTAAAACATGGTTCTAGCATATGGCAAGTAAAATAATGAACAACTACTCAAGCAAAATCCAAATAATAATTAAATAGGCAATCTACAAATAAAAACTTGAAACTAACCCTATCCATCCACTGAAGCCTTGGTTAAAGAAAACATGAAATAAAAATGTGTTCTTCTCTGTTTTAACTTCTATTTTAAATTTGATTTTAAAAGCATAAATAAAATTCAATCTAACATTTAATTGCACACGGAGTTAGTGTATGAGTTTGAAAACTCATTCCTAATTATAAAATCAATGCATGTTAACAAAATCCTTCATACTAACCTGCAAAAGAGAACTTACACAGTCAAACTATAACAACAAATTATTATGATAAAGAAATAAAATAATAATTCATGTACATAAATGAGAAAATACATCTAAGCTATAAAATGCATAAATAAACTAAAGAAGAGTTACCAGACTGTTGGAGGCCCCCCCAGAAAGTCGTGGTCACTCCCTAAAAGCACACCACGAGCTCAGCAAAAGGAATCCACCATTAAAACGCAGAAACACATTTCTTGCATAATTCTAGCAATGTAAATTATCAAAACAGAGTAAAAACGTATTTCTAGCTATCACATTGATGTATATGATGCTTAGCTTATGTATGACCACTTCGGTGGTATTTATAATGTTTACAGGATAAGTGGTCGACCACAGGAGGTTCGAACCACTTCTAAAATTGGAAAATTTCATTAATGGTGCCCCAACTGCCGAAACAGAGCTACCCAATAATCACCCACCATAAAAACCCAAAATCGAGTTGTCAAGAGTTCAAAAGATGGAGGGGATAAGCACGAGAAAAACCCACGTTTCCGATTTTCCCATCATTGGCTGCCAATGCCATAACCGCCAAGTCACCCTACGTTTTTGTGCAGGAAGAGGCGTTGGATGGAGTGTCGGATCGAGTGTTGGATGCCGAATTGAGAACCACGAACTTCTCTTAATCCGTTCACAATTTCAGGAAACGGGTCATGAAGGAACTAATTGGGCATACTGCACGTAAAACCCATGTGATGGATTTTTCAGATTCCACTTCATCCTCCCAAAAATTAATGTTTAAGTTTGCTTCCTGTAATAATGTTGGATGAAGTATTGGAACAAGTGCTGGAAGCAGAAACGTAGTGCATTTTCTCCCTGTAACATAAAAAAACGTGAATTAGCTCTTGGAAATTATAAAACATGATGAATTATATCCAATACAATCATTAAACATGGATTATACGTATCGAGTGTCGATCATACCGTTTTATCATGAAATTCTTCAAAAAGCTCCTTCAAAAGATGAAAAACACATATATACATTTGACAAAAGTGTATAATAGCTGTCATAGAATTGATCATATCTCGGGTCCAACATCTGCATATTCTTCTATATATAGAATATAATCATTCGTACATGCATGATATGATATGTACTCAACACCCAATATTTTTAACATCTTCTTTGCCTCTTCGCAGCTACCAGGAAATACATTATCACTCAGAAGAACCTTATCTTTGAATAACCTGCAGCTAGTGGGAAATACAAATGTATAGTGTCATTTAACGTTAATAAAATAGACCATTTTTAGTGTTGATTGTGTGACATGATTTCTCAAAATATAAGGGACTTGATAGTCAATTATCCCAATATTGTAGAGAAACATGTGTTTGACATGTAAAACATTGCTTTCAAGTTGTACAATAACATTTTTGTCCCCAACTGGGTAGACTTTGACCAGCTAGGTCCAAAGAGAGGGGTGTTGGAAGCATATTTCAGGCTTTCGAAAAATGTATAATTGATATGAGCATCATCCCCTATCTCATCGTTTTGGAATGCATCTAACAACATTGTCTCCATGGCAGTAGTATCCCATAAATAATCATCCATACCAACCTCTATTTGATTGACTCCATTGCCAACTTGTGAAGAACTATTATTGTTGTAGTCATTCCTAATTGGTGAATCTAGACATAGTGGGAATTGAATAGGTGGTTTATTCAAGCATTCTTGGTATGCTTCCTCTCTAATTTGTTCTCTTATTGCAACCTTTTCTTGATTTGTCATTGTAGTGGGGTACAACAGAATATGATAGGTAGGTCGCTCATCATCATAATCCTAATTTCAAAAATATTGAACATTAGTACATCGATGATATTAGTAAGCACAATGCAATTGGTTTTTTCAAATTACATTATACCAAACAATTATTACCATCATTGATCCAAGATTGTGGCTGGAAGATGGCATGTTACAATTGGCAGGGTAAAGCGACTGTCCATTTTCATCTACCAACTTCTTGGGGTATGTTTCTCCTGATAAGAGCTTGTGGTGTTTTTGAATTGGTGGAATATTTTATACATTTGAACTTGATTATGAATCAGGATCCTGCAAATTTGGATACATTTTTATTTAGATTGACATGGATAAAAAAATAAATTCAATTAGGTAATCGAAATATAAATAAAATCTGAACTTGCTGGAGATGGAAAGAGAGAAATCCGCGATGGAATTTGAGCAATATGGAATAGGATGGAATTTGAAGAATTGGTCATTTGATATTATAAGCTTTCTCCTTGCATTTGAGCAAAATCAACAATACGTTTTTAAGAATAATGCGACTTTAAGCGGAAAATGTATACTATGAAGTACTGCAAGTCATGTGGATGCATCCTAAAAGATAATTTAAGATGAATATACTATTTTATGGGAAAAAAAAATTCAGATAACTTGAAATCATAACGGTGCGCTTAATTAAACCAAACTCACTGGTGCATATATAACAATGTAAAGAACTAGTTTGTTTAAGTACTAACCGCACCAGTGATCAAGGTTTCAAATAAAAAAGAATAATATGATATCGGTGCTCCAAAAATATTTAGCGCACTGGTGCATTTCAGAAATGAACGCACCAATGTGTTATATTAATAAACGCACTACTGTTTCTAAAAACGTAAAAAAAAAAAGTGTCTTTATTTTTTTACAACTGAAAAATGAGCCGGAATTTATTTTTGGAAACTCTAATTTCATAAATTCCTTTAAAAAGTAAGAAGTTATTCACTATTTCATTATTTTCCCAAACTTTACAGGGGAGAGATTTGCAAGAGAGACATTAGGGGGGGCACTATGGAGCAAGATAATACTTTGAGACAACATAATTATTTAGAAGATCATAATTTGAAGTGTATGGTGATTCACTCAAAACTCTTTTCATAAAGTCCTTTAAATAATATTAAATTATTCACTATTTCTTTATTTTTCCAAAATTTATAGGGGGGATATTTGCAATAGAGACATACCGGGGAGCACTGTGGAGCAACATAATACTTTGGAACAACAAAATTATTTAGAAGATCATAATTTGAAGGGTATGGTGATTCACTCAAAACCCTTTTAGAGCAACAAAATTATTTAGAAAAAAATAAAACAAATTCATACTTACCTTAAACCCTTGCTTCTTCTTGCTTATGTGACTACAAAATTTCACCTTAGGGTTTAACTCCCTCTATCACTTCACAATTAGGTATTTTGATTTTAGGGATTTTAGATTTAATTTTTTTTTGTTTCTATATATAAGGTGTTTGGCCTGTGATGCAAGGGGACCACTTATTGCATCGAATCCAAACCCTCTCAGCCCTGCCATGTTTAAAAAAAAAACAGTTTATGGTTATCGGTGTGCCTATTTGACTATGTGCGCTTAATGATAAAGTGCATCGATAATGTTGTAACATAATTTTAATTTTTTTCGTTCATCGGTGTGTAGTTTTTTTTGGGTTTTGTTTTTCGTTCATGGTATTTGTTTTCATTTTTTTACTCTAGTCGTGGTGCAGTTATCGATACATATCATACCATTGTAATTTATTGTATTTTTTAAAAAATATTTTTTCCCGTCGGTGCTTTTCTTATATCAAGCGTATCGATGCGTTCATATTATTACAGTGCACCATAAACCATATTTGTTTTTATTTTACTTTTAGCTGAAAATTATGTGATTTATTTATAAAATATATTTAATAGCTTATGTATTAAATGATATAGATTGTATATTTATAAAAAAAAAAAATGTGTGAGAATAATTCAAGTAACAAAAATTCTGACTGACACAATGATAACATATCCAAAAAGCCAAAAAGGAAAGTTCTTTATAAATTCTATACAAAGTTAATATGTTTGAACTATATGTAAGTTTAACTAATATGTATTGGTTAGTGTGTGTCATGCAGAGCCACAAAATGAGGAATCTCGATAAGATTCTTTGTGATCTAAGTGCAGAAGAACGTAAAAGATTGATGGAAAAATTGCAAAAGGATGAATAAGGTGAATGAAAAAATACCATTCAATATGAGTTCTTTTTTGAATTTTCATTAATATAGTTAAGAATATTAGATAATATGTTTCAAAAAATCTATTAATTCACATATGTTTAATCTTCTACAAGGACCAACAACGAACGAACAAAATGTTGTCCTAAGAAATTAAAAATTATAGAAGTTGTAAATGATGATGAATTGGTCCTTATCTCATATGGAGTGGTGCTGGAGGTTAATGAAAACGGGGTAAATTTTACAAAATCATGAGGGATATAGTGGAACAAACGTATAGACGTACTTTCCACTTACAATACATAAATCAATCCAATGATTCCAAGAACCGGGTTATATCTAAACTACAGGAAGTGTTTCCATAGCAATGGTCAATGAGACATGTTAGACTTGCAATAGCAAAAACATACAACAACAAAAAAAAGAATCATTCAAAAAGTAATATTCCTAAAATAATTTAATTCTAGAATATACCATTCCTTTATTAATATTAATTTTGTTATATTTAGTTTTCATATATCAATATAAAAATAGTTTATTGTCTGCAGGTTACTTTTTTCAGGAAGATTATGAAAATCCCAAAGGATCAACGAGATGATATCTGAAATATGTCAGTAGGAATGTCCAAAACAATGTACAAGGAGATGGTAAAAGAAGTGGACATAATTGCATCGTAGGGGGAGCCATCTCAACAACAACGTGCTTCAAATGTATGAAATCATTGGATTTTTCTATTATGTACATATAAATAAATAATTTAGCATTAGATATTAATTTTCGAGTATTTTCTCGCAGAAAAGAAAAGAATATGGAACCCATTCAACACATAAAACATGAAGACAAGGAAGAAAAGGGTTGATAGCAAAGTTTGTGAGTAATTTTTATTTCCTTATAACATTAACTGAAAATTTCATTTTTGTATATTTTAAGTTGTTTTACAACAACCATCCTTGAATGTGTTCAAACAGGTGCTAACATACAAAGAAGAGCCATGAGAAGAATTGATTGACATTGGTTTAAGTAAGGGTTGTGAGTATATGTTGGCATATCCAAAATTAATTGTGGAATTTGTAAGTATCTATGGTGTTTTACTTCTCTCATTTTATAACTAATGGAACAAAAAAAATCCTTTATATTAAATCTATGATTTATTATGGGGTATAAAATTTGCAAGAAACAAAGTATGTAAATGTGCCAATAGAAGAGTTGTTGAGAGAAGGCATGAGATTTGGTTTTGAAAGAATGTGTATCATTCAGGACTCAATTATTTGTATGGTACTTCACTTTTCAATTTACATTCATGTATATTATTTATTTCAATTTTCATTATTCTCACCAATGTAGATACACTAATTACACTTTATTTTTATTTTTGTAGATGAAACTTGAAGAAGAGGAAAATAATCGAGGCAACCAAAAAAACATTCGACCAAATAACCCAAGTCATGGAAGTAGCTCCAACACTGACAACAGTTCCAATGAAGAATGATGATCAATATATTTGGATATCAATGCAAGTTGTTGTGCTTTTTGAAATAATTGTCTATGAAAATCAAACATTTTGTTTAATGTAATGGACATAATGTCTCAATTGAAAGAAAAGGGGTTACCATTAAGTGTTCCATTTTGTATGACAAAGAGCCTCTTATTCATATATAATAAAATACATTTTATTTTATTCTATTGCATTGTCCAATGCCGTTGTGAAATGTTACATCCTTGATTAAATATATGGATGATTAAATATTATAATGAAGAGATGTGAAATCTAATAATATAAAAAATTAATCCAAACATCATATCCAAATGCACTACTCAAAATTTAATTTATATGAATTATCTATTATAAGATATATGCAATTTTTTTTTTATGAACAATGGAATTAAAAAATAACAATAATTGCACTGTCACAGGTCGATGTTTCTAAAAAGAGAAAATGAAAACATGTGTGTTTAATGCTAAAAAACACCGATGCATTTAATGCTAAAAAGAACCGGTGTTGTAATGAAACATGCACCAATGTTGTTATATAATTAACCAACACTGATTCTAATATTGTTTTAACAACAACAATTATACTAATAAAAACGGTCTCCTGTTGCGTTTAATTAAAAAAGTGCAGCGGTGCTTCTGTGTCATACTTCAACATCGGTGCATTCTAAATTTCATGCATCGGTTAGGTTTGTCTTGTAACTCACCAGTGCATGGTATCATAGATTCGACTAGTGCATTTTTGTTACTGAAGCATTGGTGCGTTATGATTTATAAGAGCATCGATGCCCCAATATTTTTTGGACAACCCCAGTGCTTTTTGTGAAATTTAAGCATGAATGCCTTAAGTTTGAGAATGCATTGATGCATTGTATCATAGATTTGACCGGTGCATTATTAGTAAAGCACCGATGCTTTATTATTTATAAATGCACTGGTTCCCCAATATTTTATAAAGCATCGATGCTTTATGTTTGAGAATGCACCGGTGTGTATACACCATGAAGTGCACCGCCTAGAAAAACATTCGTTAAAACCTCTGTCGTTGGTTTTTCCCTTTCCATTTAGCCATTTACCATCACAGATTGACCTCGGTTCCTAACCAAGAAGCTTCCCAACAAAATCCCTTATAACTATCGGCTCCTCTAGTTACCCAGAAAGAAACACAGTACACAGAGTGCACTGCGCAGTCTCACCCGAGATATCTCTTATGGGTGGCTACAATACTCAAGTGTTTGCAACCTGGGAGTGAGTGAGATATGTACTTGTACATCGCAACATTTATCTAGTATATTTAATATCCTGTTATAACATTTATTCTGCGTATGCATGTATAATACCAGATCTACTTAATCACTTCATTCATTCAACATTCATCAATTAATCAAACACAAAGACACATTCATTCAATCACATAACACAGGTGTTACCGTGGTTCACCCCCTCTTGTGCTATGTCCACAAAGATATGGCTCTTAGGATTTTATTATGATTTGGAAAGATATCACGCCACACATGTTTACATTCTTAGTTCTCACTCTCCTCAGTAGCTCCTCAATCCCTGTGAGGTTGACTAGATCGCACCAGGCTCCTTAGCCTGGGATCTAACCCTCGGGATCAAATCGCTCATTCTCTCCTTAGCTCACCAGCTTAATGATTTGTACAGTTCTTACAATACCCTTCCTCTCTCTTTCCCCTCTGTCTCTCCCTCTTAGTCTCTTTCCGTCTCCCATCTCTCACCTCTCTTCTCTCTTAAGTACTAATTATTTATATTTTCGGCTCACCAGCCATTACAATGTATTACAAAAAACCTAACCCTAGTGTTGTTAGGTCTTCCATGCATGCACATGTGTTGCCTTTCCTTCCAATTGTCGCTTTCCTCTTGCATGCCTTTCTCCCCAAAATAGCCTTTCTTCCTAATGCAACCTTCTTCCAATAGTCCCCCAACACTGGCATGTGGCTCGTCCTGAGCCACCTAACCCTGGTGTGCTTCGTCAATCTCTCTTGTGATCATTTGGAACATTTCTATGAGCTCCGTTTCTTGTGTTTGGGCCTACACAATCTTCTCCTTGAGTGCGTCCAATACCTTCATTCCAATATCATCACTGACCATACTTTCATACTCTGCTTGGGTTTGTGCCATATTCGTTTTGGCTTCCTTCACCTGTGAAATGACCTCTGCTAGTAGCTACTGGAGCGGTTCCATTTGAGCCTAGTGCTCCTTTTTTTGTGTCTACACAACTATGAGTTATGCCTATAGCTTCTTCATATCATGTTCTCCTTTTATGTGCTCCGTGGTTGCCATTGTCTTTTGCCTCTTCTTGAGTTCCTAGATAGCTTCACTTATCCTTTCTCCTTCTTGGTCCCACTGCTGAACCTGTTGATCCTCTTCCAACTTCGTCCAGAGATGTGCTACTTTATTGAACATGTTGGTCACCGCGTGGACTTGTCACTCTATCTCCTTTATCTGGGTTGTTGCCTCCTTCTTCCTCTGCTCCTTCACCTCTGGTGGAGTGGTAGGTGTGAATTTCTCTATGAGGCACTCAATCTCCTATTGGTATTGATCGATTGTCGGCACAATATGATCAATCTTCTATGTCACCGTGATTTCGACCGTCTATGCATTTTTTGGGATTTTCTCATAGGTTATGGCCAGTTATTGCTCCATCTTATTTGTGCGGTCCTTCTCATCTTTGGTCTCGAGCTTAGCCTGCTAGAGTACCAATTCTATCTTGTCCCGATTGTCCTTTTCTTGTTGCAATTTCATTGCATGTGGGCATGTGCGAGACTGTACCTCCTGTGTGATGTTGATTTGCAGTTGATACAAAGCCTTGGTTGGTATCCATGTCAATACCAACTATATTTGAGCCAATTCCTTTAGGGGTGTCTTCCCCACAATTTCATCCATGCGCAACATGTTGAGTGTAATGTGAAATGTCGAGCTTGGCTATGGTTTCATCTGGATCCTATCCTACTCACTTGATCCAACTTCACCTCTTATCTATGATGTTGATTGGACCATTTGTTAAGCCCTAATATTGGCTCATTACCCCTTAATTGGGGCATATTATATTAGTAATGTTATTTTATTTATGTCGTCTTTAGGCCATTAGTTGTAATTATACCTCCTAGTCTCCAATATATACCAAGGAGACATTTTCATTTTGAATCATCTTGTACTTGAACATTTAAGTGGGGTAAAAGGAGGTTGCCCCCTTGAAGAGGATTATTATATGAAATTATCTCTTTTTCAAGGCGTTGAGTACTTTTTTCTGAGGTTTTTCTATGCTATATTGATATTTGGTTCTTAACATATGGTATCAGAGCTCAAGGTCTTGGGGTTTCGCTGCTACATCTGAGACACCTTCGAATGTTCACTATAACTTCTTTTATACAACGTTTCAGAAGGAACGGATTGGAGGATATTTAGTAGATAGATCAAGGTACGTTGGGTTCAAAATTTATCTCCTGAGGCCTTATACTTTCGGAGATACAACCTATACAAGATAGGGTTCTGGAATCATCATGAATTAAGTCATTGCATAATTTTCTCTATAAAACTTCTCTGTAACATTTCAGACCCTGAAATACGGAGGCTATTTACAAAAATTAGTAAAGTATATGTGGTAAAAATTTTATCTTCTGGGTCATCTTAAATTTGTAGATACACCCTGTGTAAGATAGGGTATCTGACTAGTCCTATTGACTAGTCTCAAGAAGGTGTTCTAGGTAAAAAAATCATAACTTCTTCCTAGAATATCCAAATTGAGTGGGACTAGTTTCATTAGATCGTGGAAAGTATGTAGTATTTCTAGTGTGAGTTTCAGAATTTTATATCAATTATTTTGTGCAGGGCACGCTATACAAGTGAGATCTCCTGTAAAGGAAAAAAATCGACAAGTTATGGGGAAGTTACCGTAATTTCCACTTGTCACATCCAATTTTGATCAGACCTGTGGCATTGCAGAGAAGAAATATCAGAGAACTACATAAAAGAAATTTTCATACCCAGAAGGGCCGAAACTTGGGAGATACAACAGAAGAAATATTGTCTAGCAGAACCACCTCAAAATCA
>ML844983.1:40769-52707 GCA_009831015.1 Picea engelmannii | reverse complement strand
ACATAGATTGTGAAGAGGAAGAAGAACAAGAACAAGAACCATCTCAAGATGAAAACATAGAAGCAATTTCGTCTGAAGAGTTGACTCCCACAATATTGTGTAATGCATTGGCTGGAATTAGCACTCCTCAAACCCTCAAGATCGATGGATACATAAAAAAGAATAAGGTAATAGTCCTAATTGATTCTGGTAGTACTCATAATTTTATTCACTATAAATTAGCCAAAGATCTCAATTGCTTTGTATATCCAGCGCCAGAGTTTCAATTAATGATTGCAGATGGACGAACATTTTCTGAGGTTTTTCTATGCTATATTGATATTTGGTTCTTAACACCATTCCTACACTGTTGTCGGCTTCTTGCGCTTCTCTGATCTTCTTGAGGAGCTGTCGAATGGGCCAGCTCTTCCTCAATTCTGTCACTTTGGTGCGAAGCATTATCGAAATCCTCAACTGTGCGAGCCTGGATCATTTGGGCCACCATGTCTGCATCGTCCTCGGTGATCATGTATTCTGGGGGTGTTTTGTGTGCCTTCACCTTTTTGCGTGCACCCCCTGTCTGGATGACTAGCCTGTTAGTCTGGCCTTGCTCCTATGGAGTATTACTTGATGTAGTTCCATGTGTTGTCTCATCATGTTTCTGTTGTACCCGTGGTGCTTATGTGTTGTTCTTCTTCCCCGCCTAGGCACCTGTCTTGGATATCCCCCATTTTTATGTTGTTCCTTGTTCTCACCTGTCCTTGGTTTCTTGGGCACTATTATCTCCTTGACATGTGTCTGTTCTTGTCTTACCTCCTCCTCCTCTATTTTTAAGAGTACTTCTCGAATCAGGACTAGAATCCTCCACTCATCTTCCCAATCCTTAATGTCCATCTCTATGTCTGCATTATTGATGTAGTAGCGTAGTTGTAGCCATTGATTTTCAGGATCCTTCCATTCCTAGATCCACATCACATGTCTAGTGGCTTTGAAGTTGGCTATGCCTTGATACTTTGCGATTTATTCCAGTGTCACGCTCCAAGTGTTGGAGATGATGTCCTGTATGTCGCTAAGATAGCCTTCGAATATGGTTTCATTCGCCTTTCTATTATTGGGGTCCGAAGAAGACCCCAATGATAAGTATAGCGCTCCATGGCAGGGATTGGGTCTAGTGAAAAAAAATGAATACTTCAGCTCCTTCCATTTGATCAAGGCTATCAGGATGAGTAGCCATGAATAATGAAATTCTATCCCCAGATCATGCACATACTTGCAGTCGTCTAGGAACATATTCAACAAATAAGGGGCCTAGCTGAGTGTGGTGCCCTCTGCACACTGTGCTGCAGTTGCGACAAACCTAGCCGAGACTTCCTCTTTGCAGCATTTCCTGAGTAATTTACATGCCATGAATTTTGTGGCCATTCTTGTCGCAACATCACTAATACGCTTGATGATGATTCTGCATGACCCCCTTTAGGTGCCATATTTATTCTTCATTTTCTCGACTAGTGATTTCTCCTTTGTTTTTTCCTCAAGGAACTATGCAAGATCCTCACCCCATGATGGAAACCCTGTGATGTATGTGATGAGCTCTACATCTATTGAGATGAGTTGTTCTAGCCACAGGTATCCTCCATGGGTGACTTCCATCAGCTGCTTGATGTAGTTGTTTGCATACTAGCCCCTCCTAAAGTGCGGTAGGTCCAAAAGGCCTAGAATCCCATTTTTCGTCCAGTCCTGCTGACCACTAGACTGGTTGATTAATTGGTTTGCCAAAGGATATTATTCCCACAGTCTGTAGGTAGACTTTCTTGGAAAACTCTGGGAACTTTTCCATTTCCGTCACGTCATGGTTTGAGTACCTCAATTTCTCCATGTGGCCTAATGGATTGGTTTTTATACGTACCCCTTCCAGAATGCACGAAAAGACAATGGTTGCGGTGGGTTGCCTACGCGGTGACCTTGGTACCGTCTGCTTTCCCTTTCACTGTGATGGCTGACTCGAGGTTCTAGCCTCCATTTCTCATTTTTATGCATTCTCATCTAGTCGTCCATTGACATCTTCCAATGTTCCCTCTTGTGGATATTCTAGCATGGTTGTCTTTGATCTTTTTGACATGTTTGTTTCTTCCTGGTTTGGACCCGTCCCATTCTCTTTTGGGGCTTCTTCATGGTTTTTAGGGTTCCCCTAGTTTCCTACGTCCTCAGCCTGTTGGCCATGTCCTTCTACCGGCATATCAATGTCCATGCCCGTTGGTGTTGTCTCTTGGGTTTCCTCCCCAATGGGTGTGGGATTTCCTCGTATCATATTAGGCAATGATATTTCATCCACGTTGACGACTTCTGGAGGTGGAGGTGGTTGTTTTTATCTTCCCTGTGGCGGTAGTGGTGCTCTGGCGTTTCTTCGAGGTTTTCTAGGAGTCTATCTTGGTTCTCCATGTTTGGGTGGCACCATGGTGGTAAGGATGTTGTTCGCCGAGCTCAGTGGCCTATGCAACTTCTGCAACCTTAACTCTCTGATTTGTATACTGTATCTCTCTACGCCTTTCCTGATTTCACAATAACCTTTCCGCTCCCGCATACTTACTTTGTATTGACATCATGTGAAGCTTATTGGAGATGTTAACATGATTGCATTTGAATTGAACCATTGGTTCCCACGTAATTTATATTGATTTCCATTGCCGTCGCCAATTGGCGCGACTAATGTGGCGTCCCGTCAGTCGTTTCTGACATTCAATTATGATAGTCGTCATCAGTTGGTGATTATTTTTCCATATCCATATTTCCCGTTGTTTCTGCTTTGTAATGACCGTTGGACTTGTCTCCGTTGGGCTAACATTGTCGAGTGTGTGTGCTCATTCTCTTTTTGACGCACTATACCTATGTTGTTATCTTTTGATGTCCGATGCGACATTTATTTTTTAAGTACTAAGGGTCGACTGTCCCTATACAACTTCAGTCAGATCCCATTGATCATCCCTCTGAGTTCTATCCCTCCTAAATCCTTCAAATGTACATCTCCCCCATCTATGACATTGTTTACTCTGTAAGGTCCTAACCAGTGCATTCTGAGTTTTCCTGGATGCTGAAAGGATTTACTTTCATACATCAACACTAAGTCTCCCTCCTTGAAATTTTTCCTCTTGATATGTCTGTCATGCCAAGCTTTGTCCCTTGCTTTCTGGACTTATTGGTGGAACCCTGTTAGAATCCTACGTTCCTCCATGATCATTAGTTTATTTATCCCATCCTATACTGTGCCTCATTCTGTCATGTTCGTAATCGTTGCTATGTGCAGACTGGGTACCAAAAATTCTAGTGGCACCATTGCTTCTTGTCCATATACCAATCTGAATGGCGTTTGTCCTGTCAACTTATTGCATGTGGTCCTATATGCCCACAATACTTCTTTTATCTTTAGGTCCCAATCATCCCTATTAACATTACAGATCTTCGTCGGTGCATTTTCAAGGATCTTGTTAAAGGATTCTACTGTTCCATTTTCTTAGGGATGATATGGTGTACTCTTTTGACAATGAACTTCAAATTCCTCAGTCATAGCCTTAATCATACTATTAATGAAGTGAGTGCCTTGATCACTCATCAAAATCCTGGGGCAACCAAATCTGGTCATCACTTGTTTGAACAGGAAGTGTGTTGTTGTCTTTGCGCTGCAATATTTTATCGGTGCTGCTTTCGAGCATCTTGTCAGGTATGTCATCGCGGTGATGATGTACCTCACTCTTGTTCTTTTTTCTGGTGGGTTAATTGGTCCCACAAAATCTATTGCCCATTTGTCAAGTACCTGCAAAGTTACATGTGGTCGTAGGGGCATCTCATCCCTTCTATTTGGTTTACCAACTCTTTGATATACATTGCATTTCTGGCAATATTCTTTTGAGTCTGTCTGAATGGTCGACCACCATAGTCCTGCGCGTAATATCTTCTGCGTGGTAGCTTTTCCTACGTAATTTCCTCCTTCTATTCCCTCATGGGATTGTGCTAAAATCATTGGTATTTCATGTTCTCGCACACATCTTCTCAAGATGCTATCTATGCCCATTTTGTATAAGTGTCCTGCAATCAGTTGATAGTATACAACCCAGACTACCAAGTTTTTCTTCTGCATGGTGTTATATTCTTGTGGTGCAGTCCCTGTACTTAAGTACTGGATAATGTTTGCGAAGTATTCATCAACGATCTGGACTGAAAATAACTATGCATCCAGAAATTTGTTCTCTATATTTGTAGGTTCCTCCCCATTTGTGATCCTTGACAAGTGAATAGGTCCTACGTTCAGCTTCCCTGGCTTGACTATTACCTCAAAATCAAATTCTTGAAACAACAATATCCATCTGCAAATTTTCCTCCCCAACACTGGCTTTTTGACTAGGTATTTGAGCGATGAATGGTCTGTGAACATCTTGAAATGTTTCCCTAGTAAGTAATGTCTAAACTTTTGAAGCGTGTAGACCATAAATAGGCCTTCCCTCTTTGTAGTGTTGTAGTTCTGCTCCGATTTTGATAGTTTTCATCTAGCAAATGCTATAGGATGATCCAATTCTCTTGCTCATGGTTGCGCTAGAATAGATCCAAGTGTTATGGCCGATGCATCTACATGTATGTGGAATGTCTTCTCCCATTCTGGGAATACTAGTATTGGTGCAGTTACCATCTTTTCTTTTAGTGTATCTAGACCATGTTGACAATCCTCATTCCACTCGAACTTTGTGTCTTTCCTTAACAATTTCTCCATTGGCGTGGTGATCTGTGCGTACCTTTTTATAAATTTTTTGTATTATCATGTGTGCCCCAATGTTTCTCTTAGTTGACGAACTGTTTTTGGTGGTGTCGGGTTGACAATTACTGCAATCTTGGTAGGCTCTACTAGTAAACCTTGATTGCATACTATATGGCCCAATAGTATCCCAAAAGTTGTTCCAAAGATGCATTTCTTGATGTTTAACGACATCTGGCACTGCTTGCATATTTCTAACATAAATTGCAAGACCTCTGCATGGTATTTCAATAGACTATAGAATGTCCAATCATCCAAGTATACCTTTAGAAAATGGTGGATAAATTCTTTAAATGCAATTATGACTACTCTGGAAAATATTGTTGGTGCATTCTTCAGTCCAAACAGCATGACTGTGTACTGGTAGGATCCCCATTCTATAAAAAAAGTGGTCTTGTATATGTCTTATGGTGCTATCTTGATATGATGGTATCCTGAAAATGTGTTGGTGAATGAATAAACTTCATGTCATCCTACATTCTCCAACACCTCATATGGGAAAGGTGTAGGGAATAGGTCATGTAGGCCCACATCATTCAACTTCATCAAGTCGACGCATATTCTTATACCACCTTTTTGTTTCTTCTGAACTACCATCGGGCTTATCCATTCTGATTCTTCCACGGGTTCAATGATTCCAGTTTCCAACATCCTATCAATCTCAGCTTTTACTTTTTTCTTATATATCGGATTTAGTATGTATGGTCGTTGTATGATTGGTCTTGCCTCAACTCTGAGTGGTATCTTCATTTTACCTAACTCTCTTGCTATTCCCTTCATTTCTGGGAATGTTGTGGGGAACATGTAGTTGTACTCGTGCACTAACTCTATTATGATTTCCATTGTTTGCTCATCCCAGTAGTCTCCAATGTTGGCCATTTTGGGATTCTCGACTGTCCCATTGTTGACTTTCTTCACTTTCGTCGGCACAACAATTACTTCTGATTCTAGAGGTGGACCTTCCACTTCTCTTTTTCCTTCAATTTCCTCAATCTGAATATCGCATGGATTGTCTTCATCTGGTCCTTCTTCCTGCACATGGTAGCATGAAAAAAATTCTTTCACTGTCTGTCTTTTCTCCTGTTGTTCTTTTGTTATGAGTTCAACTTCTGGTTCCTTAACGATTATAACCCATCTTATTTTATTAAGTGTTGCATCTATGTTGGGTTTCTCATGCTCAAATGAGAAAGTGGCTGTAAATTTATGTTGTAGTACTGTCCAGCTTGTAGTTCCTCTGTGGAGTTCCTAGTCTGTATACTAGTTTGTTGGGATGCTCTCTAATGTGTGTACGAAATGATGAGGCCATTCCTCTAAGGGTTTCATTTTCCACAATGCTCTGCACTTCTCCAATTTTTTCGTTGGTGCCCCCTATCCTTCATATTTATGTTTCTAATTGCTTCTTTGTTCTGCACCAAACCTAATGCACAATAACTGCTTACATTGGTACCAATCCTTGATTGTTTCTTTATGTGCACCCCACCATATTCCAGGTGTGGCCTTGAGTGCTATGTCTAGTGCTAAGAGTCTCTGATTTTATAACACTTCATCCTCATAACGTGTCAATAATGCTTCTAGATCGTTTACCCCATGGAATCTAGGTGGTTCCCTTATCTCTGTACCTACCCATCTTACTGCGCGGTCTATTCTTGTGCATCTTCTTATGGAAACTTCGTGTAGCCTCTGTTGCCAGTTCTCTAAAACCATATTTGAGTCTGACGCATATGAGGTGATGCTCCACCAAATGAGTATCCCATCTGTAGTTTGGTTTACGTAATGCTCATCTCGCATAGTTTTTGTGTACAACTGGCTAATTTCCTCCAAGTCCAAGCAAGTAGGCTCTACGAACCATTCCCCTTCTGATGGGTCTAATGGCTCAATGACCCTATATTCTCTTGAATTGAAGGTCATTTTTCATGTCTTTAAGTTGATTAGGGCCTAGTTATCAAATGCCCAATCCAATCCCAACAATGTTGGGTAAGGTGTTTTGTTGTCTACTATCTCTATTACTTCGAAGTCAGCTTTAGTGCACACTCCTTCCAGGTCTATTGTCACTCCTTTTAGTCTCCCAATTGGTATAACTCTGTGTTGATTTGACAGTTTCATCTAAATGGGTGAATATCTTAATGTGGGATCTCCCATACATTGCCATGTCTTCTTGGGTAATACATTGACTTTGGATCCTAGATCCAATATGATATATCCCATGTTGAAATCTCTAATGTTGGTGTTCAACCTGAACTCCCTACTTGTTCTTTTCCTTATATGGAGGTGATTGACAGTTTTATGTTCTAGTCTTCCTTCGATCTCTATGCTACATCTTTATAGCATGTTTAGAAAAACTTTGATAAAGGCTAGATCATTTAGTAATTTTACACATGATTGCAAAAAGCCTTTGATTGTACATACTTGTCCTAGGGGTTGCATTTCTTTGGTATGATCCAACGATGGAGGCATATCGTACTCTAGTAATTCCTTACTATGCTATGCAGTTGAGGTTGACGCAATGTCAGGCTTCATAAATTCTTTTCTGGCTTGCTTAAATATCTCCTTCTCGTTCTGCGTGTCAAACTGCTTCCTTGGTTCAACATTCTTCTTCACTCATTGGTGTTGTTTTGGCTCTTGTTGTACTACATCGTTTCATGTTTTAGTTCCTCCATGTGTAACTATGTTGATGTTTCTTTCTTCATCCCTCGCTTCTGCTGAAATCCATTGAACATTGTGATTGTTCTGATTCCTCTTTTTCTGGATCTTCCCTAATAATGTAGGACATTCTTTCGTGTCATGATCTGATGCCAGACAATACATACAAGTCGCTGGTGGAAGTGGAAATTATCTTGAATAGTGTCTTGGTTGTTGACAGTTGTGACATACCACTGGTCATGTACCTCTTCCAAAGCCTCCTCTTGCTCTTCCTCCACCTATGTAGCTAGCTCGATCCCCTCGCGACGTGTTATACTGAGGCACCTGGTTATACTGCGTGGTATTGTAGTGGGGTTGTGTTGTGTTGTACTGTGGCTTCATTGTGTTATATGGTTGTTATGTAATGCTATATTGTTTCTACGTAGTTTTGTATGGGGCTGGTACTTGGTTAAACTGAGGTGTGTTTTCCCGATCATAATTTCGGCCTGCACCCTACATGCATCTGATGTCCTCTCTCTCATCAACTCCATGGTTCTATAGTCTTTGTCATCATGGCCTACTGACTTGAAAAAGTTGTAATATGAACTCTTTGGGACTATCTGGTACTTTTGCATCATTGGGTAGTGATATGGATCATGACCCTATTTCTTACATATTTCACACCATACTCATCATGTTGGTAACAGATTTGGAATTCCTGCTGCCATGTACTACATGAATGTTGGACATTCATTCTTATGGTTTTCTTATGTCCTGCATGTGGAACACCAATCAAATTATCTTTTTTCCTTACTTTTGTTCTGGTTTAGCTAGAATGTTAAGTTCTTCAAATCCTCCTTAGCTCCTCGTTGGCTGGATCCGTCTTCTAATATTGGTTTTCTTCCAGTTGCAGGGTTTCCTGTAGAGCCTTTGCTTGCATCTGAAACTTGTGTTTTCGCAATGGAAATTTCAAGTGTGCTAATAGTGATTTGATGAACAAGTGCTTGTGTTGCATATCTGTCATGAGATATTTCAGTTTTCCTTTCAGTCACTTGAATCTCTGGTCAATTTCCCATAAGGATTATCCTAGTTTCTATCTAATTTATATCATCTCGTTCATGTATTGGTCCTCTGAACTTGGCTTCTAAAAATCATTTATCAGGAACTTCTTGATATCCCTAATCATTCTGGTTATCCCTGGTGAATTATTTGTCTCTAAACTCATATACCAATCCAGTGCACGATCCCTTAGTGTGATAGCTAATTGTGCCTGTTTAGTTTCCTTGTTTGTGATCTGTTTTGCTTCCCAGATATTTTCACAGATAAAAGGGTGCTTCTCCAGGTCCTCTGATGCTTCTCCTTTGAATTATGGTAACCTAATGGTGGGATCATGTCCTGCCATCCTGAAAGTTGAACTACTACCTCTGTGTGGTGTAGATACTTGAATAATGCTTTCTGAACTGGCTCCCCCAGTTGGTGTTCCTTGTGTATATGTACTTCATGTTGTCTTCCTTCTACCAAAATTCAGTTGTCTAAATGGTGGTGTTATTTTTGGTGTGTTAGTCACACATGGGTTTATGGGTTCCACATTGAAATTAATATGGATATGATTGTTTCCTTCTATTCTTGCTCATATACCTCTCATCTTTCTCTCATATGTTGTGTGCAATATTTCCTCAATCTTCTCCACAGCACGAAGATCCTCTACCTCCGCTTTATCACTTTCCAAGCCTTCCCTTGCGACTATGAATCTCTTCTTGGTGTTCACCTTGTATTGGTAGGGTACTCCACTACGCATCTTTCCAACTGTCGCCATGATCCGCTTGATCTGATCACCATACATCATGATTGGGTCCAAGGCTTCCTCCTTCTTTCCTTTATCCACTTCTTCTTCCATTTTTCCTTTTCCTGTCAGTGCGTCCCCCCTTCCCCCATGCACACAGGGAAGTTTAATTGTATGAATCCATTGTCATTAAACCTTTGTTATATAACAATATCATAATAGAAGTATACATCGATCTTATATACCTTCCTTGAGGGCCACATATAAACTATTTATCTGTTGCACTGTACGAATTCACGATATCTACTGCAAATTCTGTTATAAATCCTGCTACAATACTGTCGAGCCAAAAATCTATTACGCACATGAATTTATTATCAAAGAGTTGTAGCTGCGTGATCTCTTCTGGATTACATTCTAGATATCTGATCCAATTCATTGGATGGTTGTTTTCAATCTTTTGATCCACTCCTGCAATATGTGTGGGAAATCACAGAAAAACACTTCATGCAAGTCAGTGAATACGTACTTGTCCAGATACATGCACGGTGTTAAATTGGGGTTTATTTTATCTTTCTGCGCAAACTATAGCTCCTTTGTCTTCAACCAAATTTCGATCTCTTCTTTTGTGGGATTCCACGATCTCAACATCCTTTTCTAGCAACGCATTCTCTCACATTTTTTTCATCTGATCCAATATTCTTTTGACACGCCTTCCGCAGATCTCATGTGCTCAATCGCATTGCCTTCCAATCAACTGGAAATAGAACCATTTGTTGGTTTTTCCCTTTCCCTTTATCCATTTACCATCATAGATTGACCTTGGTTCATAACCAAGAAACTTCCCAACAAAATCCATTAAGATTGTCAGCCCCTTTGGTTACCTAGAAAGCAACACAATACACAAAGTGCATTGCACAGTCTCACCCGAGATATCTCTTATGGGTGGCTGCAATACTCAAGTGTTTTCATCCTGGGACTAAGCGATATCTGTACTTGTACATCACAACCTTTATCTAGTATATTTAACATTTTGTTATAAAATTTATTCTACGTATGCATGAAGAATACCATATCTAATTAATCACATCATTCATTCAACATTCATCAATTAATCAGACATAAATACACATTGATTCAATCACATAACACAAGTGTTACCATGGTTCACCCCCTCTTGGGCTACGTCCACAAATATCTGGCTCTTAGGATTTTATTATGGTTCATAAAGATATCATGTTGCGTGAGTTTACATTCTTATTTATCACTCTCCTTAGTGGCTCCTCGATCCCTGCGAGGCTGACTAGATCGCACCAGGATCCTCAGCCTATGATCTAAATCTCAGGATCAAGTCACTCGATCCCTCCTTGGCTCACCATCTTAATGATTCATACAGTTCTTACAATACCCTTCCTCTCTCTTTCCTCTCTGTCTCTCCCTCTTAGTCTCTCTCCTCTCTTCTCTCAAAAGTACTACTTATTTATATTTTCATCTCTCCAGCCATTACAATGTATTACAAAAACCCTAACCCTAGCGTCGTTAGGTCTTCCATGCATGCGCGCGTGTTGATTTTTCTTTGAGTTGTCGCTTTCCTCTTGCATGCCTTTCTCCCCAAAATAGCCTTTCTTCCTAATTCAACCTTCTTCCAACATCTACGCACCCAGATTTGTTTAGTTCTAATGAAGTTGCGTTATAATCTCCACAAAAACATCCGCTACCATTTTTTTTTTTCGCGTAGTTATTTTTTGACAATTGTTTCCAATCTTGTAACATTAAAAAACTCTTCTATAACATCCGCTACAAGGTCTTTTCCTTGTAGTGAAAATATTGTATCTCCTTGTTGTTCCTTGGTATGCTTATCTTTTGTGTGGATTCAACTCTCGATGGATCAATCATTATACCCCCTGGAGAAACAATATGGCCAAGGAATTTACCTTCCGTCATGACAAAGTGAGACTTATTAGGATTCAATGGAAACATATATTTCCTACACTTCTGGAATGCATACTTGATATGTTGTAGGTGTTTTTTATCAGACTTGGAGAAGACAGTTATATCATCTAAATAGATAAAAATATTTTTTTCCTTCTCTCCTATCAATAAAATTTCGATGGCCCCCTGAAAGGTTACTCCTGCATTAATCAGACCAGGGAAATTTTATCCTACATAAAAGTACCCCAGGTGTAGTGAAGGTTTTCTTCTCCCTATCTTATTCAAGTACTGATACCTGGTCGTATTCATAAAATCCATCAATCATCAAGATTCTCTAGGCATACACAACCCTTTGTAGAACATGATCCATCTTGGGTAATGTATAATTGTCTTTTAAGGAGCATTTGTTGAGGTTCCTGAAGTCCAAGCAGAGTCTAATTTCCTTAGTTTTATTTAATTCTCACATGTACTAAATTAGCAATCCAATCAAAATATCTTAATGGAACGATGATCTTTGCATCCAACAATTTCTTCACCTCCTTCTCAATCACAAGAAACAACACATGATTGATATGCCTTAATTTTAGCTTAAAAGGCTTTGTATTCTTCTTTAGAAGAATTTTGTGTTGAATTATGTTGGTATCGTAGGTTTTTAAATCTTCATATGTCTAGGAAAAGACATGAAAATTCTTTCATCAAATCAACATATTTTTGTCTTATTTTATTAGTCAATGATTTTGACATCTTAACAAGTTTGGGTTATGACTCAGTCCCTATGTTTCAGCTAATAAATTTTTCTTCTGAGACTGAATAGAAGGTTTCAC
>ML844983.1:28904-40616 GCA_009831015.1 Picea engelmannii | reverse complement strand
AATTATTTCATGATTTGCAATCATATTCAGAAAATTGTTTTCATTTTACTCTTCTCCCACATCTTCATCTTGATCTATGTGAGATGCATAAAATTCCTCTATTGATTCTAAAAATATTTTCAATTCACAATCATCACTAAAAACTTTCCAGTGTTTGACATTATCTGGGATTGAAGGCATATTCCTTAATTCAACTTTATACCTTGATTTGGAACATAAGGGATTCCCGAAGCTGCAAAATGCTAATGCCAATGAATCTACCTGTTGATTGAAACTTCTTTGAACAAATGTTATGTCGAAAGGCAAAAATATATTCTCAACCAAATCCCATACCTAATTTCTATACTTCTTCAATCTTGGATGCTTGGGCTGATATAGATTTCTAATTTGATGAATGACTAACTCTAAGTCACCAAAGACTGCCGATTTATTGATTCCCATATATTTTATAGCTCTTAACCCTAACAATAGATCCTCATATTCTGCAATGTTATTAATGGTGTCAAATTCAACCTTATATGACAGAGATATAACAACTTTGGAAGGAGAAATAATCACAATCCCAACACCATATCCATCTTTAGAAGATGAGTCATCAAAAAACATTTTCCATACTGCATTTTCCATACCTTTTTCCTTCTTACAAATGAGCCTTTTATCAAAATTTTCCAGTTCTAGAGCATCATCACTGATGTGTAATATAGAAAAACCAATTTCTTCATCAACTTCATAAATAGGATGATTCCTTGGGTTATCATGATCACTAACTATGTAATCCAACCAAACTTCTCTATATAATTTCATGTGTTCTCCTCCAAAGATAGGAATGGTAGCATATGTTAGGTCCATTTGCAGATATCCTTCTACCTTCTTTTCCAAATATCTGGATAGAAACATTCCAAACTTTGGTGGTATGTCAACAACTACAATATCCATAACAACTCTTTTCATAGGAAGTTGAGACAATGCCACAACAAAGTATTTAATAACTCCCAAACATTTAACCCTCTTAAAATAAAAAAAAACTATAGATCATGATAATGTTTTGTGATGTCCAATCCCAACTCATCCATAACTACCTTTGGAATTACATTATGAGAAGATATAGAGTCCATGAGAGAATTGTGCAAAATTTTGTCATGTACATTCAGTGATATAAAAAAAGGTGGTGAAGAATCATATTTATCCTCGATATGTGGGCCAATCATGATAGTATGATTCTCATCTTGTAAGTTTACTATGTCTAAGGAAATAGAAGAGCTAGGGGGCTGAAATATATTCAAGATAAAATCCTTAAAAGACCTATCCTTCATTAAATCTACGAGAGGAACATGTATTTTAATTTTACTAATTTCATGCTCCAAATTAAAAGGAATCAATTGTCTCTTTGTCTCCTTTACCCTTGAAGCACTAGTCTTGATGACCTATTGATCTGGTTTATTTTCTGCATATTTGATTGGCCCTTGCTTAGCTGGAGCATTTCTTTCTTAATCTGTGCTTTTGGATTTGAATTTGCTCCATTTTGCCTAGGTCTCAAATCATATTATTTAGAAGCTCATTTTGAAAAAATTATTCCTCCTCTTTCTTCTCATAGAACTGATTCAATACTAAAGAATATTCATAGTCATGTTGGGTCAAATGGCTAGAAGGTAGCTCTTATTCATTAAAAATAATTTCATAATTATCCTAAGTGTCATCATTTTCTTCAATATCCTCAATTGCATTATTCTGGAAAGGGGAAAGATTCTTTGATCCTCATTTTTCCTTCACTCTCTCTGTAATATTCGAGGGGCATTACTTAGTCTCCTATACTGATTTCGATTTTTGTTCCCACCATCCTGAGCATGTCTATTTGTTTTTTCCTTCCAATTTCAGCCTAGCTAGTTTTGATGTCAACATTTTGAGAATTTTAGACATCTCTTCAATTTTTGGGTCAATTGTTGGTGCATTAGAAGAAGAAGGAACATCTTCTCGATGGTTCTTTCTGTCTCTGCTAGGCTTGGATTTTAATTTCTCAGCAGCTAGAATATTTCCCTCCACTTCCACAATTGCTTCTTGGATGAAGATTAAATTAGAATATCTCCTTTCTCTTAGTATCAAAGAAAACACAACATCAAATGCATTGGCAAAGGTGATATTGGCATAGGTTTCAATGGTCTTGATTTCGGCTGGGATTTTGTTGTACATATTGTTGAATCTTTTAGTGAAAGATGAAATATATTAGTTATTATTCCTTTTCAAT
Source organism: Picea engelmannii (assembly GCA_009831015.1). Classification (NCBI taxonomy): domain Eukaryota; kingdom Viridiplantae; phylum Streptophyta; class Pinopsida; order Pinales; family Pinaceae; genus Picea; species Picea engelmannii. Next base: position 38,374 of record ML844983.1, on the reverse strand, counting down.
TCCCCAAACTCAATAATGTAGTACAAATAATACTTTTTGTCCCCCCACTGTCTCAAACAAGTATCATATAAAACTTCAGTATTGGGAATAGAATTTGCAGGAAGACTTCTTAACCACTTTGTCACTTCTCCATCCAAGATATGGACAAACACTCTCATCCAAACACCAACTTTCTCTATGTTAAAATTGTTTACAAAATTATAGTAAGAAGCTAGGTGTTCCTCATTAGTGACATATCCTTCTCCATTGAATCTATGTGAATACTTAATGTAATATCCAATTGGAAAAGGATTTAAGTTCTAAGGTAAAACCAGAGGGGCATATCTACAATAATAACATCCATTTTGTTTGGTGGATTTGGAAAATTAACCATTGTTGGTACAATTGTGATTTGAGTTCTAGGAGGATATAATAGGGGAGATGTAGAAGATACATGTTGTTGGGGATGAGCTTCTTAGGATTTCAAATATTCTTTTATGATAAGAGGATTACTAAAAACTTGTATCTTAGGTTTAACTCTTTCAGGTATGCATAACTAAGGAAAAGGTGAAGATATGATTTCCTCTATTTCCTCTTTTGTAAACTTAGGTAGATATTTGATGGTTGATTCTAGAAAAAGTTATTTGTCCTCATATTCATATTTAATAAGGTAAGGAAAAAGATTTATTACTTAAGATGTCTATTCTTCTAAAGGAATAGATGCCTATTTTCCGAAAGGAACAACCTCTAATGGAACTTTATCATCAAATAATTTTTCTTTTGGAATGAGAATTAACTCTTCAAGAACATGAATTGAATTTTCAGATAAAGGCTTACCTTTAGATGATGATGACTGACCTTGAATACGATTTTATTTCCTTAGCAATTTTTGTGGATTTGATACAACTGGATTGCCTTGGGATCTTTATTTTCTCTGTTTTCATTTTTCACTGAAGGTATAGATGATGTTGAAGCTTTGGTAGGCTCATAATTTTGTCTTCTCACTTCTCCTTTGTGAGCCAAAACATCTACAATGGATTAACCAGGTGAAAAATGTACAACCAATATTAAATGTTGATCCTTGTTCACCATCAAGAATCATATCTATTTGTTGTCGTACACCCAAGTAATATACTTCGTTCCTCTATCCCCAAAAGTGATTCCAAAATATGTTAGCTCCTAGATTTTACTCTTGAATGCAATAGAGTAAAGCCTAGTAACCTCAAAAGATAATATTTTGTATTTGGTTGATGGATCAAATATCTGGGGTTGGGATATTAAAACCAAAGATAACTCTCAAACTCATTTACTACATCTCATGGATTCAAGGCATGTGAGGTCAACGTTTAAAAACTTTAAATCAAATAGGTGAAAGATGGAAGAAAGGAGAGGAACAAATGTAAATATATTAATTTGACAAGTTTTTCAATCAATACATTCACATGATTGAATATTCTATAACCAAAAAAGCTTTCCAATTATGAATTTGAAGTACTTGAATGAAATTAATGAAATACATGCAATCACATTAAAGATTTAATGTTTAGGAATCTATTCTTCATGGATCATCAATGTATGCTACATCAACAATGATCTCATGAAAATAGGAAAGAAAAATATTTATGAGCATAAGAGACACAATCTAATGCTAAATTCACAGGATTTATTCAGTAATGAAACATATTCATTAAGTCTACAATTATGTATAAGATATATCTTTACAACCAATTTTATGAACCCAAAACTCAACCCTTTCTTCAATTTTCGTTTGTCCTTTTATAGATACATCATTGATTCAAAAATAGATTTAATATCCAAAATAAATGGATTTGAACCTAACTTAGAAATATAAATATAATCTATAGACATCATAATCATATTTCCTAATTTGGAGAATGAAATTGGATTTTCAGTTCTAGATCCACTTTCTAAGTTTTTCTCTTTGACCACCTCCTATATTAGATTTTGATCCTATATTTGGAATATACAAACTTTAGAAAGAAGACAGACATATGAACGAGGGTTGTTATTAACATCAACAAATTTCTAGAAACACTATATAGTTGGAATTCACAAAATAGTGCAAAGCTATCATTCTCAGAAGTTCCAGTAGCACTTTTGAGTTTTCCTGTGTAGAAGTCAGTACTGGAAGTTCAGTCTTCAAAATTTTGAATCAACTTCTAGTGATCCATATGGATATCGGTGGCTACCCACCTATTCCAACTGGCTCACATGCAAGTTTCATCATTGGCAGTTATTTCCTATATTTTCGAGTCCTAAACTTTTGGGGTTGTTTTGAGGCCCTAAACTATGTTTTTGGGGCTCGCCACAGTCACAATGTAGATTGAGTTAGAGTGTGACAGAATAATGTGTAGTCCTTGGATATACCTTTCCAACCGGATATCATGCACCTAAAACGAAGGTCATATGCAAACGTTACCACCCCGGGACGTTGTTGTACCAACTTACCCCATTAGGGCCCACATGACGTTTGGCGCATCATCTCCACATTGGGGCCACAAAAATTTTGGATTTTCATCTTTTGGGGGCTAGATTTTTGTCTGTTTATGGTTTTTCCATTTACGTTAAAAATTCCTTTCGAGCTTCATTGTAATCATATTCTTGTGAATTAGCATAGCCATCACATCTCTTCTTAGAGATAAGTTGTCACCATTCTAGCGAGTCATTATCTCTACAATTTTACAATTTCTCTACATTCTCTCAATAGTAAAAATTGTGCATTACTGTATCTCTTTTTTTATTGCAACATTTATTTGTATCTCGTAATATATTTGTATATTTCATTGTTATATATATACCTTCATTTCGTTCTAAAAAATAATCTAGATTAGTGGTATCATAGCAAGCTTCTCATTATCATTTCTTAGTGCAAGTCCCAGATGAGGTCAAGGTACAAAGAGTTTGGTATCGAGATAGTTTCCCTTGAGGAAAAACACTCTCGTCATCCCAAGAGACCTCCAATGGAGGAAGAAAAGAGATATATGGGAGCAAAATATCCCATCAAGTTGTTGCTCGTGGAATCCATCACGCAACAAAGGATCGAGCCGTTGGAGAATTTTTTCCAAATCCTTCAAATATTACCGACAATAATAGGTACGTATTTGTCAAGTAGTCTCTACTCCATTCAAGGTACAAGTTAATTTTGATATTCTTGTATTTGAAGGTTAGATCAATGCATAGTATTTGGAAAAATGTTTAAATTTTCTAGAAGGTTATTTCTCTGTTCACAATTTTTTTGATAGAGAAAAGATCACCTTTGTGCTCCTTAAGGTTCTACCCCATGTCAAACATTGGTGGGAAACTTTCTGGGAGAAACATTCCACCGAGGATTTTGAAATATTTGGGGTCGATACCACTTGGGATATTACCCTGTGGGAAACTATGATGATCAATACATGAGATGGACCATGCTACATCAAAAGTGGGACCAAACAGTGTCGGAGTTAAAAAATACCTTCCATACCTTGTGCACCAAGTTGGGTATCAAATTATACTCTGAGAAACATTTAGTTCTAAAATACTGTGAGGCTCTACACATATACATCTAAATAGAAATGGAGTTTTTGGACAACTCATCACTGGGATCCTCATATAGATATGTTGTCAAAATCAAGCAGAAATTTAAGCAGCAGAATAAGCGGGAATTTGGGTCTATAAATCCACAACAACCAAAGTATGGTAAAGGAAACCATAACTCACAGAACAATCAAGACAACCATTCCAAGCCACAATAAAATAAGGGTATTAGGAAGATGAAGGACACTGGGAAGTGGTGCGACTTCCACAAAATCCCTTGGCACAAGAATGATGAGCGTCGCTTGAAAGTCATTGGTGGCCGAGCTCAAAGAAATAGAGTTGAGACAAGACTCAGACTCTAATTCAAACACTAATAAAAGGATATAGATAATTGATGCAGAACTCACTGCTATTTTTGTGACCGCAACAATCTAACCAAAAGAACCAGAGGATCCTGAGGAGGGGGAGTGCCTCTTCCATTCACAGATGTGGGTGAAGGGGACCCCACTACATTTCATTGTTGATAGAAGAATCCAAAAGAAACTCATCTCATCAAAGGTCATCAAATAGTTGGAATGATCAACAAAACCACACCCGCAACCATACAACATTGGGTGGCTTTTCCAGGGATGAGATATTTGTGTCATCCAACAATGTCACCTGTCCTACGTCATCAATGCCTTCAAGGATGAGGTATTGTGTGATGTTGTGCCGCTGGATTTCTGTGATGTTATTTTGGGATAAACATATATGTGGAAGTGCCATATTTTTTATGAGTCTCGACTCTATAGTGTCATTGTTACCTTGGGGGATCATCTCTACAGGATACCATAGGTAGTTCCGACTACAATTTCAACAAAATAGTGAAACAAAGTTGTCTCTCATATGACAAAGTTTAAATTCTTCATGATTCGGGCAGGAAGTGAACATAAGGAAATTGTGGCCAGTATTGCCTCGATTTAAGCCCCCTCTATATAGAAGAAGCAAATCAAAAATATTGAAGAAAAGCACAAAGATTCATCCTGCACACAGTCATCTCATGCAATCAAACTAGTTAAAAAGGTCCAACCCCTCCAACACCAATCTCTACAGGATACTAGAAGTAGTTTCGACTACAGTTTCGAAAAAATAGTGAAACAAAGTTGTCTCTCATACGACAAAGTTTAATTTCTTCATGATTCAGGAAGGAAGTGAACATAAGTAAATTGTGGCCAGTATTGCCTCGATTTAAGCCCCCTCTATCTAGAAGAAGAAAATAAAAAATATTGAAGCAAAGCACAAAGATTCATCCTGCACATAGTCATATCACGCAATCAAAGTGATTAAAAAGGTCCAATCCCTCCAACATCAGGTTCATGACAACCTTCCACAAACCAAGCAATGCAACGTCTCCAACAAGGAAAGAAGTTCACCAAGGTTCAGATTCAGAAAATGCTTTCTCATCTCCCATAGGAACTCAAAGAAATGGAGACCATTGCTTCATAAGGAGGGAGGATTGATCCAGATGGATATCAGTGGCCACCCACCTATTCCAACTGGATCACATGCATTTTTCATCATTGGCAGTTATTTCCTATATTTTTTAGTCTTAAACTTCTAGGGTCGTTTTGAGTCCCTACACAATGTTTTTGGGGCTCACCACAGTCAAACTATAGATGAAGTCAGAGTGTGATGGCATAATGTGTATTCCTCGGATATACCTTTCCAACAGGTTATCGTTGTCCTAAAATGAAGAACGTATGCAAAAGTTACAACCCCGAGAAGTTGTTGTGCCAAATTACCCCATCAGGGCCCACATGTCTTTTGGTGCTTCATCTCCACATTGGAGCCACAAAACTTTTGGCTTTTCATCTTCCGGGGCCTAGGTTTTTGGATGTTTACGGTTTTTCCATTTATGCTAAAAATACTTTTTCAGCCTAATTGTAATCATATTCTTGCGAATGCCCAAAGGGGTTGGATTCAATGGTGGAAAGAGAGGAGTTTTTCACCGTTGGGAAGGTTCAATTCTCATGAGGGCTTTACCTGGAGCCATGGGGGCACCTTGAGGTAGTGGTCGAACGTGTGGTTGCACCTAGAGATACTATATTAAATGGTATCGTGACCCGTGCACACATAAGTGAATCAAAGCCCACCCCCATGTCCTTCAAATTTATCATCCCCGAGGTGTAGGACAGTCGGTGATAGAGTGTGTTGTTAAGCCACTCCATGATGTTAAAGTCACTGGTTCGAAACCTGTGGGGACAAAAAATCCAACCATGTTAAGGGTTGTTGTGGCTCAGGTCGGGTGCGATCCCCGGGTGATTTTGACGGCTTAGATGCCCCTGAGTCGTGGTTTCTCAAGCCACAGGTTAATCGTGTGGCCAACAGGTCCCGCACAAATTAACGAAAAAAAAAAAAATCATATTCTTGCGAATGAGCATAGCCATCACATCTCTTCTCATAGATAAGTTTCCACCATTCTAGCAAGTCATTCACTCTACAATTTTACAGTTTTTGTACATTCTCTCATTAATAAAAGTTGTGCATTATTGTATCTCTTTGTTTATTGCAACATTTATGTGTATCTCACAATATCTATGTATATATTTTTTTTATATCTCTTCCTTTATTTCATTCTAAAAAATAATTTGGATCAGCTAGAGTCTCGTCCTTCTCCAAAATTGATCTGTTTTGTTGATACAATCCTTGATAGCATTTGGTACTTACCTTTGGAAATATTTTTGTTTTTTCTCATAGAACATGTTTAATATCTTTTGCAAGCAACTTAAGGTTATCCTTTTTTTGAATCATGAGTTTCTCTTGGAACCACTTTCTTCTCAATTTCATTCCCTGTCTAAAAAACTTACCATTGTTTTGGTATATCATCTGAGCCCAAGTACACAACTTATTGTGTTTGTTGACCATCTTGTCCTTCTTTTTTTTATGACCTTCTTATTCTTATTTCTCAACATAGAGTTTTCATGTTTTAGGTTCTTGATCAAGATGCTAAACTTCTTCAACTTTTTCTAAAACTTCATTATCTTCTTGTCCCCTTTGTTGGTGCTTGGCTATGTCATTGTAATTGGTTTCTATACTGGCACCTCCCTATTATGCTCATTCTTTTCTGGATCAGAATATTCACTATATGAATATGGTAAGTTTAATATATTCTTACCCTGACCTGTATGAGATGAAACCACATGTTCCTATATAGATATTTTAGGTATATCATGTGCATTTTCGTTAATTGGAAGGGAACTTTGAAGTTCCAAATTTCCCAATTCCAAGGATTGATTGAATTCTTCAGGTACATGAATGATCTGCTCTATTTTTCCTTCCCCATTCTTTGCCATGGATCCTTCTAAATCATCTTGTATGGTGAGGAATTTGTTCTTCAAAGTAGGGTTTGCAATTATTTTTCATTTAAGCTCAATTTATTGGTTATACGGGTATGTGGTCTTCTAGACACCTTTTCCTCTATAATTTATGTTTTTCTTTCTAAGAGGATTTTCCAGATTCTTTTTTAAGTGTCATACTACTTGAAGGCTTCTCAATGATTGGATTAGTAGTAGTCAAATCATTAGTAGTTGTTATTCTCTTTTTCTTGTTATAGACCCTCTTAACTTTAGAATATGGACTTCTTTTCTCTAGGACAGATTATGTTGCTTGTTTTGATGTGCTCCTTTATTCAAAGGAAATCTGTCTTGCAACACTCCTAGTCATCCTTTTGAATGCTTTTATTTCCTATTCTACAGAAGAAGGCCCTATAACCATATCTCTAGGATTTTTTAGAATTTTAATTCTTTCAATGGGGGTATCTTCTTTTGTAGCATTAGGTTTGTGAATTTCTTCTTTAAATCCAATGAAGAAATGTTTTCAAGTCCTTTGTTTTTTTTTCAAATCCTCCATGATAAACAAAATTGACTAAACGCTGGTGGATGACACTATGTTTGGTGTTTTCAGGATGCATTCAAACCATAGATGAAATTTTTGTTAATCTTTTTAATAAAAAGAATGGAAGACTCGTTCTCCTTTCTCTTGTGAAATGCAGTAAAAATATCATGTGATACATCAAAGTAATAGTATATCTACCTTCACAAGTAATGTACCTTTGGACCATCTTCCACAATTCTCCCCATTCATCCTTGAGCTAGCTCCTTGGAATGCATTTTCTCCAATCAGGGTTTTGATGCTCTGGCTTTAAAAAATGATTGCTTTATGTATGGGCTATGGTTTGGTTCTTAAACCATTTTTATCCATCCTTGGGTAACTTAGCAGTAGTTGTAATGGATGCCTATGAAATCTGTAGAGTCAAATATCCAAGTTTGACCTTATTTCCATCAAATTTTTCTACACTACTCTGGTGTAACAAAACCGACCCCTAAATACCCTTTCTAGGGATGGGGCATCAAAATTGTTTTCTTTCAAATCATCTCAAATCATTTCTCTGAGGTATTCATCCTCTTCTACTCATTTGTATTTTTCTAACGACTGTTACCAACGCTAATCTGACCTCTGGTTTGCAATATACGGTCTCCCAAAGTTATCTAGGTGTTATTAGTTGGGGCCTCTGGAATTCGACGTTGAACACCCATTTTCTTACTTCATTCCTACTCCCCGAAGTCCTGGAATCTCTCCATGTGGCCTTAGCCATTTGGAAATCAACGTTCGACATTCAGTGATCGACATTCAACGTCCCTTTTTCGGTGTTCAACATTCGACATTGATGTTGAACGTTTCAGCATTTGATAATTGATGATCAATGTTGAACTTCCCTATACTATACTACACCCCAAATCTTACGAACTCCCAAAGTCCCAGATTCCCAGTTGCATCACCAACCACATTGGTTGGGCGGGCATGAACCAGAGGCAGACACGCGACGAGGGAAAGAGGTGCCACATGTCCTCATTAGGGGTTGACACATGTCATGCTATGATAGGAATAAGAGGTATGTAAAACATCTATATCCCGGTGACATGTGGCACATTATTTGCGGCTCCACGTCACCCTGGATGACGATAGTGAGACACATCAACTCTATACAAATGGTCTTCCAAAGTCCTTCATATATCACAGTCGAGATCTATCCACGTAGATTCATAGATACATGGCTCTTGTTGCTTCACAACTCTGGGATTCAGATCTAATCAACTCATCACATCGAAAATCCCCCCAGAGAGCTAAGTCTCTAGACTATTGAATCTAGCACCACGTTCCCTCTACCTATCAACAGTTGAGATTTAATTCGTTGTTCATGACTTCGAGAGTATTCACACCTTGAAGAATCTTGGCCAAGTTCCTCTGGAGTACCAAGTCTCCGGACTGATGGATCTCCTGCCACGTGGCCTCTCATCCAACGACTTGAGTCCAACGAATGACATTTGATAGGGGACAAGAGAGGGGGCCACACGTCGCTCCACGATGCATCTCGACTGATTGGGAAGTTAAGAGGGATTATCAATGGAGTCCTTAGATCGATAGTTGAGAGGGATCTCTAAGGATTTGAGGATTGAATATCTACATCACTTTATAAATTCGGAATTCGGGGGTTCGATGTATATCTTCCAGCTTCCTCTCTAGAGTTTTGAATCTCTGAATCATGCTCAATCTACTGCCACGTGCACCTAGAGTTCATGGTCAGGATTTACTCTAGTTTGCAGAGCTTCATGGAAACTTGTGTGTCCTTATGTCTACACAATGATACCGTCGAATACCCAAACTTTTGGATATTCTTTGATCTCTCTACACATGTCCCTCTATTCTCAACGATCTAGATTAACTTCATGACTCTGGCATTCGGGAGTTTAGACACTAGACCACCCCTATTCTTCTGAATGGAACTTCACCGAAGTAATTAGCACTACCCCTTCCCTAATTCCTATCTAACGGTTGAGAGAGATCTCCACTGTATTCCCAGATCCACAACCCTCATCAATTCACGACTCTAGTATTTGGCTGTTTTTGAGGATTGG